>WWET01007609.1:24218-37389 GCA_011038615.1 Limnodynastes dumerilii | reverse complement strand
AGTGGGGGTGGGGGGGCGGGCGAGGCGGCCATACGCTCCTGTGCCTCCTTACGCCGGCTAAAGTTAGTGTAGCCTTCAGCCGGCGTAAGGAAGGGGCCATACGCCCACACGGGGAGTGTCGGGGAAAGTGAACGCCGATACGGTGTGCTTTAGTAAGCACAGCGCATCAGCGTAGATCTGGATCAGGCCCAATGTCTGTGCGGACATTGCAGGGATAGTTAAGGTAGCCCTATAGCACTCGTAGGAGAAGTAGGATTGAGGTAGGATGGGTATGTTAGGTGCAGATCTGTTCGCACCTAGCACACCTTAATCTGAATATAGTCAAATATAACAGGCTAGCTGTAGTTAGTTACACCAATACAGCAAGGTGTGCAAAGACCATAATGAAAAGTGGTGCAAGATGGAATCGTCCTTAGGCTCTCCCATCCCGTTCTTATGTTGTATATCATTAAAGACATACGCAGTTTAAAAAACCAAGCGCTTCAGCAACAGGGACTAAAACGTTTGTGGCTGCAGTGCTTGGTTTGTTTGGGCCACACAATAGAATACATTTTCACTTTCTTTGCTATCAATGGGCTTAAAGCTAACACTGGTCATCATCCTCAAGGTTTGAGTTGTCATCATCCTCATTATCACTCTCATCAGTGTTGTTTATATCATCATCGCACAATATAAGATTATCCCCACTGGAATCTACTATGACAGTAATTGATTGCCATTTGTGACAAACGTGTTCATCCCAAAAATGTGTAGTTTATTTTAATGTGTCTTGTGTCTTACAGTGCTGAGTACATGAGTTTGATTCCAGGACTAGGCCTTATCGGTGTGGAGTTTGTATGTTCTCCCAGTGTCTGTGTGGGTTTCCTCCGGGTGCTCCAGTTTCCTCCCAACGCCAAAAACATGCTGGTAGGTTACTTGGCTGCTTAATGAATGACCTTAATGTCTGTGTGTCTGTGTGTGTATGTATGTATGTTTTAGGGACCTTAGTGTGTAACTCCAATAGGGGCTGATATGAAATATGCTCTGTAAAGCACTACGTAATCTGATAGCACTATATAAAAAACTGTTAATAAAATAAAATAATAAAATAAATTAATGAACATCAATTTCTCCATATTTTTGAGGGTTCAACCTCCTACAGCAATTGTTCACAAGGTGCCGTATGCAGAGCTCCGGCCGCATTGCATATGTCTTTAAGACCGCGTATACGCAATCTACATTGCAACAAGTAACGTAGATTACCTTACAAAATTACTGCGCATGTGCAGTAGAACATATTGGAAGACTCCGGCCGCATATGCTATGCGGCGGGAGCTCTGAATAGGGCCCAAAGGTCTATGCTAAATACTCTTTCCAAATACACGCTGGAGGGTGGGCAGCCTAATTAGAGTATTGCTAATTTGTACAAGGGACTAGCAAGTGGACTGTTTGAGGTGTTAATTTGTATATGATCACTCATGTAATCCTCCACCATTCTTTTGATGGTTACAGTATTATACTGACTCATGGTAGTGGTGTCACTATATGTGGGTATGTATTTTTAAGCCAGACCACATGTCATAGGGCCGTATTCACAGATCAGTTTTTGCACGGAGTTCCGTGCTTATTTTTAAGATCGGAGTAACTGCACATGCGTAGTAACTTTATTTACGCTATTTACGTTGAATTTACGCACGGAAGTCTATTAGGCACGTACTTGTGAATCGCACTGGGGGACGTATGTGCGGAGGGGCGTGGTTGAAATCCAAATGGACAAAGTTACATGAAAGTGGGTGGGGGAGGCATTTAAATGACCATTTGAGGGCGTGGTTAGCTACATACGCACATACGTAAGTATTATACGCACGTACATGCACATGTAGAGATAAAGGTGCCCTATGGAGGCGGAAGTCAACAAAAACCTGTCCGTGTAAGGGGAGTGTCATGGGTGTTGGCTTGCAACGTACGTGAGTATAATTGCGTACCTAGGACTAACGGATCTGTAAATACAGCTCTTCATCATTAAACAAAATAAATAATGTAACATGTGCATTGTGGGGACTACCTCTAATGCCTCATAGGGGTGTGCTGCTATGCAACAACGGAAGTTATCTGCCCTCACAGTTTCTATCTCCCATAAACAAGTCAGTTCTAAAGGAACCACATCATTTCTAATCAAAGTTGCTGGGCTTCCAATATTACTCCATGGTTTGAGATACATAAATACTAATAAAGGTTGACCACTGATCCGCGAGTGAGTAGTAAAAATTTTAATCTGCACCCCTGCCCATTTGGCGGGCAGTGAGCATGAACCTGCCCCGTTGTGTAGATATCCTATCATACAGAACTTAGTTTCATACCATAGGTATTACTTGCGGAAACCGCACATAACATCTAGAGGGCACACGGGCCCTTTCCTCCAGACACCTCCCTTATGTACTTTGCGTGCGTAAGTAGGGTGTCCTACGTAGGTCTGGATCCGGCCCATAATTACAAGTGTCAAGCATATAAGTACTGTACTTGACCTTGTCTCACACATGCTGATCACATTATACAGAACAACCTGTATCATCTAGGTGGAATTCTACACTGGCTATGGGCCAGATCCAGAGTTAAGGGTTACAATCGTATGATCGCTATTGGTTAGCCAAGGCTAATATATACGGGTTTTGAAATCCAACATCCCATACGCAGGAGAACATGGCACTTATACTGCTCTCCTATGTACGGATGCTGGATTCGTGTCCAGGACCCTAACTTAAGTATTCCGCATTGAACCCATTCTGTGTGGAATACTGAATTGTACGGAAGGGCTTAGCCAAGCCCATACTGTACAAATTAAATGCCAAAGCACTTGTGCAGTACATCATTTCTGGCTATTTCTGTATGTTTTCCATAGGAAAAGCAATTCGGTAATAACTACACTTTAAAAAGGCAAGGCAATGGGAATATGGAGACTGATCTTGACTGTTCCTAGTGATGTTTATTTGTTATTAACATTATTTTATACATTAAAAAAAACGTATCTGTGAATATGGCCCATAATAGCTAAGGTGATGGGAAAATTCTGAATATTGCTACAAATATTGCTTATGCAATTATGACATGACAGGAGTGAATTTTTTTCATCTTCTAAGCTATTCCTAGAGTACACTGTTTTTCCATCCCCTATTAAATGAGCTAAGACATAAGCTCTTGTGTCCAATGATTAATAACATAATAAAGCACACTAATTATATCCCTGATGGATAAACGCTTGAGAAAAACAGTTGTTGCACAGATGTTTGTGACTGCTTTTAGTGTTTGTATAAAAGGCAAACTGTTAACAATAAACGATGGGGCACGTTTTGAGGTACCAAATGAAGTATTTAAGTAAATGTGGTTATAATATGTTTTAGTTACTCAGTTCCTACTCAGATCTTAATAAGCTTCTCTGATTTTAATTACAATTAATATATGTCTGTGTTTCTCAATAACAGTACAGTTTACCTAGAGCTGTAACTATAATTTTTTGGGGGGTTTTTGAATATAAAACCCAATTCAATTGTTAACAAAGGTCATTGGGACCTCATTATATGTGATGTTTTGTACCTACACTCTATCAATAATTTTTGTTTTTATCTTCTAGGGGTAATACCTTTAAGAGTGCATAGAAGCACATTGCTTTGGTTCATTTATTGAACTAGGTCATGAAGAAGGATACAGGTGTATGGGCCAACCGAGGTGTGCAGGGTTGTGGCTAGCAACTGCAGGAGGGGCAGAACTACCATTGGTGCAACAGGTGCAATGGCACCGGGGCCCATACTGATACAAGGGTCCACAGCCATCATCACCACACCACCGAAGCTCCCCACAAGTTTACCTGGGATAGCATCAGGGCCAAAGCATATTTTTGCCCCTGGGCCCACAACTCGCTAGTTCCGCCTCTGAACTGCAGAATACGTATACGCCGGCTGAAGTTAGGGTAACCTTCAGCCGGCGTAAGGAAGGGGCCATACGCCCGCACAGGGGGAGTGCTAAGGTAAGTGAACGCTGATACGCTGTGCTTTAGTAAGCACAGCGCATCGGCGTAACTCTGAATCAGGCCCCTTGCCTCTACTTACTTTGGCACTACACAGAGCACAGATGCATTGACAACTGTTGTCAGGATTTGGGTAAAAAAAAAATTCCACACAAAAGAGGGGGATTTTTTGGTTCTTTGCCCAGGCATGATAATGCGCTTATCCCTGGCACAAATTGTTGGCACTGATGTCTAACTTTGACAAAAACAACATCATTCTCCACATTTCTATCAACTTGTTGTTGTACAACATCATCATCATCGTCATTAGTGTCAGAGCCACATTGAGCCTCCTCACCCTGTTGCAGATTTGCTACTTCCAAAATAGCATCCTGTATTTCATTGTCTACACCACCAGCATCATTATTTTACCACTGGTTATCCTCGCATGATGTTATTTTCTTTCCCGTGGACTATTATTAGTAGCACATGTTAAAATAGTACTAGCACGACTGCCAGTTACAGCACTAGTACTGGGATGCTCCTGTTGTGTAGACTAGTGTCCATTATGGCTTTTCTGAAATAAATAAATAAACCAGGAGGCTCCTATGAAGATTGCTTGCTAAGGAATGATATAGTGTGTGTACAGAGTCAGATTGCTACTGATAGATATAGTGCGTAATAACGATTAGTCACACTATTAGTGAAAAATTCTACTTTTACAAGGAAGGATAAACTTAGTCCTGTACGAGCCCATTTGCGAACAAATGGTCTGTGCTTCCCCTCCGCCCACTAGAGTGACCACACGATAGAGGGGAGTGACAGAGGGTATGCACTCTTCTCTCTCTGTCGGACGGAAAGACCCCTACACGTACGGAAAGTGTGCGGGGGTCTGGATCCAGCTTATAGTCTGTAATAGAGAGTAGTAAGTAGTCAAACTTTAAGTGACAAAGAAAAATTCTGCTTTAAAACAGTTAAGAAAAAAAACTGTACAACGGATAGGTTATTCTATGTACTGTAGTCTTGTATCCAGACTAAGCCCTAGCTTATTCTAAGTGGGCTGTAGTGCAGAGCAGAACTGCCAGGAGCTGATAAAGGCCTCTGTACGTGTTCCACAAATATGGAGGTCTGATAGTCTGCATGTAAGAGGGAAGTGAACTCCCCTATCACTCCCCTCTTACGGGCAAGTTGTATGGAATGGTGATCTGCAAGGAAGTCCCTAAACCAGCCCATACTGTCAAATTTAAATGGTCCCCCCAACTCGCCCACCTTGTGGAGTTTCGACGAGTGGATGGGATGGGTTATCCTGTCGTCCCAATGTCTTTGCATACAGAATTACATGCGCAGATGTTACAGTTAGGCTTATTTATGTAAGAGGCTAGTGTAAGTAGCCTAACTAGTAAGGAAGTCTGGATCCAGTCCCAGATAACTACAAGACACACCAAGTAAAATATAATGGACCTGATTCACAGTTAAGAAGCTGCTGCTATTTCTGTGCGTATTTTTAAGAGTGGTTAAACTGTGCATGTGTAGTACCTTTATTTTAAGGACGGTGATCCTTTAAGAGCGATTTTCAAAGTGCTAGGAAAAGTTAGGAAGGAAGTTAAGAAAAGTGGGTGTGGGGAGGCATTTTAATGGTGCGTATGTTCATTCTTTAGCAACTTAAGAAGTGGGCATTTTTAAGCTGTTACGATACCGTTGTCCCACTTCCTGGGTGCAGAGTCTAATTGGGGCCTTGTATTCGCTAGAGCCCCTGATGGTGGGAATACTCTGAGTTGCAGGACACCAAGCAGCTTGCGGCCCTGGTAGGCAGTTACCAATACCAAAGTACAGTGTCCAGAGATGAGGTACCACTGAGAGAGCTGAGAACCAGATACAGGTGAGCACCAAAGCAGGAGCGGAGGACAGAAGTGATATACGCCAGGAACAGAGATTGAGTAATTTACCACTAAAGGACTGGAGTGCAGATGGAGATAGCACAATAAACAGAACAGTGCAGATGGTAAAACACAAAACACAACAAAACATAGGGCACAGATAACAAACAGACAGACCAAACAAACAACCAGGGGCACTTACTCAGCTCACACATACAGGAGGCAGAGGTACAGGAATAAGGGTAAAATAAAAAAGACGGAAAGGAGACACCTAGAATCACAGGTTAAGAACCAATATCACAACAGTAGCACGGAGAGGAACACTAGAAACTACAAGCTATAGCTAGGAGACTAACAGCTGCGAGCTGACAGCTATTTAACCCATTGGCTGATAAATAAACACAGCCAAATCCTCAACTAGGGCATCCCAGCTGCGAGGTAATCAGCTAGGATCCCTAGTTAAGAAGGAATGTTACATGGGAAACATGGATCGGAGTACCCTGCTACAAAACAATGACAACAATACATGCTGCTGCCATACTGCAGCATGTTACATAAGTCAGTTGAAAACACCAAAAACGAAGGCGTGTCAAAGGAGATGCCATGCATATAATTGCGAACCCTTTCCTTCTTACCTCATTTCTTAACTGTGAATCAGGTCCAATAATATTATATTAATCCCTTATTTGTACAAAGCAGTACCACCACCAAAGATTGCAAACACAATTCAGTTTGCAGTTGCCTGCTATTGCAAGCAGCACAGTAACTGCTATTTACAACTTGTTCAAAAGTCAGAACAGGAAGCCCTAACAAGGGCTGTTGGTTACAGATGGTGTATGTCAGAATATATACTGTAACTGTGCAGTGGCTTTCATGACCACTATCTACAGCCAGCACATGATCTCTTAGCTCTCCTATCTGAAATGGTTGCCAAGTAATTTGTCTTATATAGGATGCAAAACATGTGAGATCTAAAGATTATGGGAAAATTTTGTTTTTCCTCAATTTGGGCTCAATTTGGCAGGAGAAACCGAGCACAGCCTCCTAATTCCTGCTAGTAAAGAGGAATTATCTCTCAACATCAGCACAATAATCATGGTGTTTAGCAGAATATACTTTGGAGACTAACTAACCATGGTTCAAGAAAGGGATAAACACTCAGATACATGAACAGGGAATAAATAGGAGTATTAATTAAATGAAGATAAATGCTAGAAAAATGTATTAATAAATATGTGTGGACTGGCTGTCAGGATTACTGATGAAATTTATAATGTAATGGTGTGTGAGGCATTGGCAAGCATTGGTTTAATAAGGGAAGCAAACAGATAAAATTTCCCATCAGAGAAACAAATCTGACACAGGGAGCTCCTTGTTAACTGTGAATTCTAACCAATGAATAGGAATGTCGCCATCTCAAGGGTGGGATCCATGGTCAGGGTCCAGTTTTGCAAAATGGCCTTATGCCCAAGTGCAGAGAGATGGATAATTCATTCCTTGTCCCTACCAGGAATCCTGGTTTGGTCAGCAAGGTTCCCGAACACAGTCCAATGGGAAGTGGCCTTAACAGGTTCCTCAATTAGTTTACTACCAAACTGAGCAAGCTCGACCCAGAAATTATGTATAACTGGACAAAGCCAAAGGCAGTGATAAAAGTCTGCATTTAGGGCAATGATTGTCCAAGGATAGGCCAACCAGACAGCAGCATTGGGAGAAAAGTAGACATTAAGATGGAGTTTCTAGGCCATGTCTTGGTGGGAGCTAGTAGGTATAGTTTGGAATGAGATCTGAAAGGCATGTAGGATGTCAGAAGGAGAAATGGCTGGCATATATATGTTCCATTTTCTAACATTTTTTCTGAGGTCTCATATAGAATAACTTCAGATTAAATGAAGATGATAAAGTTTTATGAGGAGGAAAGTGTTCCATTATATCCTAAAAGTGCAATTGTTGAATCAAGCTGTTCAAACTGATAACCTTGTTGGTAAACCTAGAAAGTACCTTGCAACAAAAAATTTTGACATTTGGATGCACATTGGTAGTTCTAGACATTTGGGGTCCCAGTCTATTGCTTGCCAACACAGTGGTGGCAATGGAGGTTTGGGGACTGAACCATAGCCTGGACCTATTGCCCCTATTTTCCAAGGGGACTACTGACCGTGGGCTGGATCCAGAGCTAAGTATAATGTCTAGGACAGTGTTGGCTAACCTGTGACACGCCAAGTGTTGTGAAACTACAAGTTCCAGCATGCCTTAACTGCAAAAGCATAGCAGATACCCGACAAAGCATGATGGGAATTGTAGTTTCACAACACCTGGCGTGTCACAGGTTAGCCAACACTGGTCTAGGAACATTAGCATATGTGTCGCCAGATGTTCCACAAGCGTACCTTCAGACATACGTAACTAAGTTACATACATCTGAAGGCAGGATGAAAGGGCCGACCCTTCAGATACAAATGGTGCATCTCTGCCATACAGGCAGGGATAGGCCTTTAAATGAAGTTGCAGGGGCGGGGAAGCACCGTTACTACTTGATCTATCTGTATGGATACAGATGAAGTTGTAAAACCAGCAGGGAAGAGTAGGTTAGGGTTGGGGCAGTGATGGCTAACCTGTGACACTCCAGGTGTTGTGAAACTATGAGTCCCAGCATGCCTTGACTGCAAAAGCATAGCAGATACCCGACAAAGCATGATGGGAATTGTAGTTTCACAACACCTGGCGTGTCACAGGTTAGCCAACACTGGTCTAGGAACATTAGCATATGTGTCGCCAGATGTTCCACAAGCGTACCTTCAGACATACGTAACTAAGTTACATACATCTGAAGGCAGGATGAAAGGGCCAACCCTTCAGATACAAATGGTGCATCTCTGCCATACAGGCAGGGATAGGCCTTTAAATGAAGTTGCAGGGGCGGGGAAGCACCGTTACTACTTGATCTATCTGTATGGATACAGATGAAGTTGTAAAACCAAAGGTAGCCTTCGGGACACATAAGTGTCCAGATTTACTACCGTTAGAGAGGAGTGCCGGGGGCGTGCACTCCCCTATATGCTACGTAATTACAGACCCTTGCACGCACGTAAAGCAAGCGGGGATCTGGATCTAGCCCCGTATGCTTATTAAAGGAAGGGTTACTTCCTCTGGAAGGTTATTTTGCCTTCCTCAACCATTTTCTGTGGTTCATCTTCATATTTGAAGTATAGCGTCTTCCTTCTGTTGTACTTTACTGTGCTGACTGGTCCTCTCTTCCATATTCGGCATCTTGTTTACTTCACCCAGTGTGGAGGCAGATCCAGCTTTCAACCTCTTCTCGTCAATGCCTAGATTCAGCTGTCAAGCTCTTCTCGTCAATGCCTACACTCAGTGGGCTGGATTCAGACTTAAGTAAGTGCTTGAAATGAGTTATTCCTGGGCTAAACCATGTTGATTGCAGGGGAGTCATATTTCATCTGTTGCAAGTCTATCCCAAATCTAAATAACGGTGTGATAGTAAAGCTGGTCAGTATCTGTGTGCAGTAAGCAATTCAAAGATATATCCCTGCATACAAATTACAATTAACTTGACTCCCCCTGCAATCAACATGGTTTAGCCCAGGAGTAACTCATTTCAAGCACTTACTTAAGTCTGGAACTGAAATCTGCTGTTTCAGCTAAGGTTTATTAGTCATATTTTAGAGATTACACTTGCCTTTTAACATGGTCACATCAGCATGTATGCAGTTGTGAGGAAGTCAAATATTAATATATTTACCATATGGGAAATCCACAGAGCTACACGAGAGATGGGTGAATTACTATTACCCAAGATGTTTCTGTTTCCAGAGAAAGACAATGAGCTGTACTTACTGAAAGCAGTAAGCTGCAAGTGGAAATCCTGTTGCTGAAAGGAACAGGAAACACAGGTGCTTAGGTTAGATAGATAGATAGATAGATAGATAGATAGATAGATAGATAGATAGATAGATAGATAGATTCATACATACATACATACATACATACATACAAGTAATAGGAGATATAAGTTCCCAATATTTGACTCTTATCCAGTCCCAGAACGCTTGTTTGTAAATAGTTTTTATTAGGATCACATAAGAGATACAACCTTTGTAAACCATGACAGGATACAGTATATCATCAGTGCATATCAATTTACTGTTGCTATAAGTGGATGATAACTAAACCTTGTACCTTACAATAAACAAGTGAATATATTTATTATAGTGTGATATGGCATAAAACCATAGTAAAGTGTAACTCCTGTTTTTTTTCTCCTGTTTTTTTGTGAGGACAAGGAGGGATTTAGATAAAAGGGAGTGTGCGGAGGGGGACCAGAAAAAGACCATTCCGTATAGGTGAAAGGGAGGTTCAAGAAAATAGAAAGATCTACACTTACACCAGGCTCATGGGGCCAGATTTACTGAGGGAAAGGAAGAGTGGAGATGTTGCCCATAGCAACCAATCAGCTCTCACTATCTTATTACATACTAGAAAATATCAGCAACAATCTGATTGGTTGCTATGGGCAACATCTCCTTTTTTTCCTTCCCCGTAGTTTAGTAAATCTGGCCCATGGTGTTGAGAGGTGGTAAAAAAAAAAGGTGCCCATAGCACCTAAAGATTCAGGTTATTGGAAGGTCAAGCATTTCAATTGGTTGTTGGCCTTTATCTCTTAAGTCTAAATATTGATCTGTGGATTGAAATTCTAGCCAGTAGAACCAAGTGTCTTTACAGCGCTCTTAGCCCTGCACAGGATCAGAGGTGAGCTCCTCCATTGCTAATTGCCAAAGCAAAGGAATGAGAGCTTTGGCGGCATTGCTGAGACGTCATAGCAAGAGCGTGTTACAGGATAGGGATGGGTCAAAGCATGAGTGTACACTGTGCATATCCATAAAAGAAGCATACACAAATGAGCATGATTCATAGGTATTCACAGGCTATGAATAAAGGGCTAGATCCTGACCTCTGCATGCCTTACGTGTGCGCGGAGGTCAGGAAGTACGCGCGCTTAGCGGTGAGTGCATGCCCCCTGCACCCCCCGCTGTCAGCAGAAAATCTGGACACTTCCTATCTTAGGTCCGGATTCACAGTTATGTAGTTTTCGTCTTACGTACGAAATAAAATATTATATTATATTCAAATAGATCTGCCGCCTTAAGGCCACAGGCGTAGTTGTAACGGGCCTTCCCCCGCCCCCTAATATAAATGTCTATTTATGCCTCTATGGCGGAAATAAGACAAACGTAAATTAGGGGTCAGCCCCTTTTGCGTACCAGCAATCGTAACAGGTTTGTACGCATGCGCACAGATTACCTGACAGGGGAATTACGGAAACAGCTTTGTGTAATTACCGTCGTATTAAAATCAGGATCTGCCACAAAATGCCTTGTGTCTGTGGGAGTGTATGGGGGGAGGTGTAAGGACAGTAATGAGGACAATGCATCACTCAAAAGCTAAGTTTGTGTTCTAAAAAATATTATATTTTAACAGTAAATTGTCCCTAAATTATGTATAAATCTGAATAAGCCACAATACGTTGAGCCTTCTTATCTTCATACATTGTTGGCGCTTAATCCCAATCAACCAGATCCAAACTTTCATAAAAGGGGTGTGTAACAGGACAGGGTTCCCCCTGCTGGTCACCAGATGTAACAGGATGTATACCTCACTGCTGGCCTCCAACTGTCACAGGATCCCGACCACTGTCCTGATAGGTTGCTCTAGTTGCTACGGGATACTGCTTATCCTGATACAGTTCATAATCTATGGATAAAAGTTTTCTTTCATATAACCAATAACCAACTGTTACTGGCTCCTCCCACTGCGCTGTATTAGGGGTTTCTCTTCCACCACTAGACTCCTACAATCAGCGCCTAGAATTGCTTCCTGCTTGCTAATGATATGGCTGATGTCCTCCTGATTCACTTGCTGTGGTTAAGGACTGCGGGGTAGCTGGCAGAGATCGCAGGACGCTGGGTTCACTCAATCAGCCGGTGAACAGATTAGATTTTAGATAACCTATAGAGCACAGGAAACAGCCGGTACAACTGTTGAAAGCAGCTCGCACACCCCTAATAAGGACTGATACACACTGCAGTGTGCTAGCAACACAGAGGTCTGATGGAATAACTTTTGCAATACAAAATTGCCAATCCAATGTTTATTAACAGGAAATATTTCCTTTGAACTTGAACTGAACACAATTTCAACTTAACAACATTTGCAGAAATCTGTGAACATTTAAATGACACAGTTCCTGTAACTTTTTAGGACTTAGGATGAAAAGCTAACGACCCTCTATTGTGCCCTAAGGCCAAAGGATGTTTTGGGTTAAAAGACTTAGGGCCGGATCCAGAACCAAGTCCGACAGGGGACTTAGGCAAGTCATTTGCCTAAGTCCCCTGTCTCGGAACATCTCCGCATACACGCACCAGATGTTCCATACATAACTAAGTTACATACGCCAGTACTTAGGCTGAATGGGCTGACCCTTCAGTTGCGATGACCGTATAAATGAGGGGTCAGGGGGGGGAAGCCCTGTTATGACCGCAGTCCTAGAAACCAAAGTTAAGGTAGGGATCTGGACACGTAAGTAGACATGCAAACAGTGCACATATAGGGTATAATTTAATTTGCATCGCACCTGCGTATTTTGCGGTGCGATGCTGTTTGTGCGAATTTTTTTTTCTATTGTTATACGCGCCTCATAGAGGTGTGCAGAAAAATCGTCTACTGTAATAGACGGGAAAATGCACAGAGCGAACATTTTCCCGTCTCTGCTGGGCTGCGATTCTAATTGAACCATAAAGTGAGGACAGTTTGTAAATCTTAAGGCAGGCTCTTACCGTAAGGCCGTGCTGACGAGAGGAGTAGCCTCTCCTCTCCCACACAGATGGCATCCTGGATACAAGCTAAGAGTATAGGGGGATCCGGTTCGATATCCAGCTGCTACCACATACAGGCTAATTCCCCATGACAGTTTCCTGATCAGGATCCAGGTATGGAGAGTTTCAGAGTTCCATCTGCCACCAGAAAGTACTATCATTAGCATATGTAAACTAAAGTAGCATTAAAAATATAACTTTTCGAATGTCCCTATTTCAAATACCCCTTCAGTTTAGAATTTTTTTTGCAGAATGGGTGAGTATGCCATTTCAGTAACGCTGCTGCCGCCCCTACCGCAGCACCCGGACTACGGGAAAGGTGAGTAACCTCTCCAGGTTTGGGATCAGGCTGCGGGGGAGGGAGAGTTAGGGTCAGGTTGCGGAGAGGGAGGGTTAGGATCAGGCTGCACGGGGGGAGGGAGGGT
>WWET01007609.1:0-16263 GCA_011038615.1 Limnodynastes dumerilii | reverse complement strand
CCTGTATCTCTATATATATATATATATATATATATATATATATAATAGAGAATAAAACAAGCGCTGGAAAAAGTTACAGTGCTGCAACATATCCTTTTCTAAGGGTCTACTAACCCCAAAAAATGCCAATATATATGTAAAGAAGAAAAAGATGAGCGCTGCACTGACCCCTAATGGCCACAAAAACAATTAATTGCAAAGAATAATACACAAGTCCAAGGTCCCTGTCATTTGAATATAAATAATAGTCAATAGGATATATACTAAACTAGTACTCCAGTGTTGGTGGTTACAATGGGGTAGATCCAGAACGCTGCTTGCAATCCGTTTACTAGCGTAGCATATTTTTGCGTGCGTACCTTCTATACACTATACCTTGAATGTATGTACTTTGAAAAGCGGAAATTGCCCAAACCCTACCTTAACTTTTGGCCACGTAACCGCTGTCGTCAGCACACGTACAGATGGTCAACACGGACTTACGCAGCTAAGCACGCCCATACTGTACACTTTAAATGAAAACCCCCGCCTACATTGCGTATTTTAGACGTAGTTTTGGCACACATAAAATTGGCACGGCTCCACATACGAATTTACGCAACTAATACGTGAATGGCCCATACGCGTAACGTTACTACGTGAATGGCCCATACGCTCAGAGTAACGTTACGTAACGTAGCATATTATCTGTCGTGAGCATGCGCAGTACATACAAAATTGCGATTTTACGTGTCTGCCAGGCGTAAATTCGCACAGAAGCGTTGTTCTGGAACTGCCCCATTGTCTTTTTCTTTTAATGCCCTTAACTAAATATGCTCCTATTTAGTTAAGGGCATTAGTAGGTTAAAATAATATCCCGGGAGAGCCAGTAAATCTCCCGCAAGGGGCTTGAGGCTTGTGGTTTCCATACTATTGTTGATAGGAACAGGGAGAGACTTGATGACGCAAATTGCGTCCCAAGGGCAGGGTTGCCGACCTTTAAATGCTTTCCCGGAGGGAAGCCATAGATGCATGCAGGGGGTGGAGCTTAACGACATTATTTATGCAAATCATGCCATTAAACTCTGACCCAGCCATGTTAAACTTAAAATTGATCATTAAAATTGAATAATTAATAGTCAAGGGGCGGGGCTTAATTGCATGATTTGCATAAATCCTGTCGTTAAGCTCCACCCCCTGCATACATCTATGGCTACCTCCGGGACAACATTTAAAAGTTGGCAACCCTGCCCTTGCTCTCAAACTCTGAATCAGCCCCGAAGTGCATCACAGATACAGATAGAATCATATGGAGCAATGCAATAGAGGAAATTAGATTTTCTTGAGAACATCTAGAAAGAGAAATGCCCATAATAACAACAATTTTGATTTACAGTATATGTTCCATTATTTAATTTACCATATATTCCACATTGCCTAACACTACTGCTTCTCTTATGTGACAACAATAATAATAATAATAATAATAATATTCATGTGTTGTATAACAAGTGTGATAAGCTGAAATGTCACACGGCCCTGCTTGCTAAATGATTCTACTGTCACCCACCATTCACTTATTAGGTGTCACTTACTCCTCAGTCTATTATGTGTACAGTAAGCTGTTCCACTAACCTTTTAAAAAGGGTTTCCTTCACCCCACCCAAAACACGACAAAACAATAACAATAACCATATGTTTCATTTTTGTTTTAAGCATTAGATCTGAATCACCATACCAAGAAATCCTGTCATATTCAGAAAGCTTTTTCTTTTCTTCTATGAGACATAACTCAAAATGTTTCACAGCCTCGAAATGTCATTGTATGTCCTGCGTCATGGAGACCCTTGTACTTTACTAGTATACTCATAATTATTATACGGGAAATCTCAGAAGACTTGTTTGTAACATGTAAATGTATAGAAATAAGGGTGCTCTAGGAATATAATGATATGTAGAGATACATCCAGACCCCTAATATTATCCCACATGTAATACTAGTATATTAGGGATCTAGAGATGACACTTGAATGTGCTCTGAGACACCCCTTTGGTCTGCCATCGTCTGGAGCACAAGCTCCACTTCCTCCACCCTCGCTACTGCCCTGGATAGGTAGCGGTTGCAGTCTCCAGTCTGATGGCCAGCTTTGCAAAATAGAGACAGCCAAAAGTTACTTTTCGATCAGCATACTCGACCATTCATTTTCACAGACCCGTTGGATGAAAGCTCCAGAGAGGTGAGTAGCCTTAGGGTCAGGCTGTGGGGAGGGGAGTCTTAGGGTTAGGTTATAGAGAAGGGGGGCCGTATTCAGACTTCCGTCGGCGATCGGGCCGCAAATAACAGCAACTAAGTGGCAGGTCAGAGCAGGTTACACCCACCAGAATAAACAGTCACTCCCCTCGCAACCTCCGGCCGGACCTAAATTTCCACCTGCATTGACTTGCCCTATCTGGCCGCACTCACTTCCGGCCTTATGTGTATTAGTTGCATATATTTAGGGCCCTAACTGTGTAAGCCCGCCCACTTTCCCTCGTCTCAATGCCTCCCCCTGCCCATTTCTATGTAAATCCGTATATTTCCGCCGCAGTTAGGGTCGCATTATTCCCCGCCCGATTCACAAGTTCGTCCCTTAGCCATTTCCGACCTTAACCTCAACATAAATGGCGTATCATTATTACTACACATGCGCAGTTGATGCAAAATCGATCCGATCCTAAATATAGGCATGAAACTATCGTTAATACTGGATCTCTAAATACGGCACGGGATTATTAAGGTCAGGCTAGGGAGAAGGGAGTATTAGGATCAGGCTGGTGAGAAGAGAGGTTAGGGTCAGGCTGTGGGGAAGGGAGGGCTAGGGTCAAGCTGAGGGGAAGGGAGGGTTAGGGTAATGGAAGGGGAGGGTTAGGGTTAGAATTAGCGGAAGGGTTGGGGTTAGTTTAGCCACTCACCTTTCAGAGCACCGCGTTCAGTGCTCTAGGGCTCGATTGCTATGCCTCTTCGAGGCATAAGCAATCGATTTCCCAGCCAGTTCAAAACTGTCTGGGAGAGAATGACCCTATTGAAATAGGTAGATATGAGATAGATAGATAGGTAGATAGATAGATAGATAGATAGATAGATAGTGTTTATCCATCGTATTACACATTCTTTTCCTTTTCAATTTGTTTTGTATCTAAATATATTTTTGTACATTTTGTCTACCAATTTTTCTAAGTGAGATATAGAGGTGTTTGTCTTAGATAGGTAGATATGAGATAGATAGATAGGTAGATAGATAGATAGATAGATAGATAGATAGATAGATAGATAGATAGATAGATATGAGATAGATAGATAGATAGATAGATAGATAGATCATATTAGATAGATAGATATGATATATTAGATAGATATATAGATAGATATGACATATTAGATAGATAGATAGATAGATAGATAGATAGATAGATAGATAGATAGATAGATAGATAGATAGATAGATTTGCATAAATCGTGTCATTAAACCCTGACCCCTTGCAGCAATCTATGGCTTCCCTCTGGGTTCTCCCGGAGGGAGGCTTTGAAAAGTAGGCAACCCTGAGAATATCAGGTTGCCCATCACTCAATATTCAGTTCTGAAAATTAATGACATTTTCGGTCACAAACATTTCCAGGAATAAGTGTTAAAAATCTGGGACATTCCCTGTAAATGCAGAACAGCTGAGGACTGTATCTCACAGCAATGCAACCCACTACAATGACACTGGGTGGGCCGTGTGACTCATACCTTGGTCACATGACTCATTTTGGAAACTGTTCCCTGAAGGAATGCAAGATTGTCAGTAAATATTTTACACAATTGAGCATCACTTTACATAAACAACATATTGTATTCCAAGATAAAGACTCAAATGTTATAGTTCTGTATTATGTATCTGAAGACTTAGAAACTGGAGAGTGCCATGCTGTATAACTAACGTCTATGTAGCAATAAGGAAGGTCACCTCACATGACATATTAGTGACAAAAGGAATGCATTTACTTTATTACAACATTTACTTGATTTATTCATCTAGATCTTATTTTGAAACTGAAACACCAATGATACAAGGCATTGTGTGACAATAAACTTTCTTTATTTTATAACACTAGCAAACACTATAGTAACATAAAAAGAACTACAAGAAAAAAATAGCAATAGGCCTATGTGACCGATGACGTCACATAGGAGCGGGGCCCCACTGCTGTGTCCTGGGCCCCACAAATTCTGAAGGCGGCCCTTCCCATAATTGCCGACTCTCCTGGAATGTCCGAGATACAGGCGTTGCTTTTAGTATCCCCCAGAGAAGGCAAATCCTCTGCAATGGGCTTGTGGTAGTGATTGAATGCAATGATGTGATTCATTTGCAATTAATCTCTGCTTCGGGTCTCCCCTCCATCCTCCTAAATGCTGTCTTTTTTTTTCATTTCATTTCTGGTATGCTCTTCCCAGAAATCCCCCATTTCAGATACAGATTTACACAGCTGAAAAATTGGTGTAATTCTCTTCCAATATAAATGACTTTCTTGCAAGAAATTTGTTAATACATTGTATGATTCACAGAATAGGAAACTGAGGGCTGGATCCATACCTTGTTAAGTGCATGAACGTTACTCCTGGGCTAAACCATGTTGATTGCAGGGGAGTCATATTTAATCTGTTGCAAACAGTATTAGAGTTGAGAGGTGATGTTTCCTATCCCAAGTCTAAATAACAGTGTAATAGTAAAGCTGGTCAGTGTCTGTGTGCAGTAAGCAATTCAAAGATATATCCCTGCATGCAAAGAATACAATTACCTTGGCTCCCCCTGAAATCAATATGGTTTAGCCCAGGAGTAACTAAGTTCATGCACTTAACAAGGTCTGGATCCAACCCTTTATAATAATCCAAATATAAATCAACATAATACTTTTGAAGCAATTGCAAGACTATAGCAATGTCTGTGCCACCTAAAATGGTTATTTTAGTCCCTGAATTAGGTTGTTTGCCCCCTGACTTACACCTGCTGTAGGTGCAAATGGGTTAACGTAAACTAACCTTTGTTAAGCCTTTGTTCGGCCCTGGATTGAGTGCATTTGCCTTGGCATGGCTTTACTGAACATTGCCTATGTCCCTCCACACCTCCCTTCCATCAACAGGACACTTAGAGCGCCAGACCAGTTGAGATGCGATCAGATCTGAATGATCCGTGAATGCGCAACTCTTGTGTTCTGCATATGCGCTGTGCCAAATTATGCATATATTTATACATTCACCTCTTGATCAGCCCCAGTAAGTTCAGTATTAATGCGCAATAATCAGAATCCGTCAGTATTTTCCTTGTATGATTATTAAACAAATCATTGCAACATGGTTTATCCTTGTAAAGACTTGCAATGTTTCGTGCAATGACTCCTAAACTCTAGTTCAGCCCTAATAAGTCTCCTACACAGGCGTGTCATGTGATGAGGCGTGTCATGTGATGAGGCGTGTCATGTGATGTGGAGTATCATAGTGCACAGTGCAGACTAAGCTCAGTACTTCACATTCAGGGCCGTATTTGCATGCGTGTTTTTGCGCATGCACATAGCAAGGCAACACCCATGACACTTCCCTTGCACGGATGGGTTTTCGGTGACTTCCGCCTCCATAGGGACTCCCTTAACCCTTAACTCTACATGTGTAGTTATGCGCATATGTTACTTATGTACATGCGTATTTATCTAACCACGCCCTCAAATGCCCATTTCAATGTTGCACTCTAAATCCACCCAAGCCTTTGTTCCAGAAGGGAGAGTCCAATCCCTAATCTGTGCTCGCCTGTTGATATCCTACCAGATCCGGCAAAAAACTCCACCGGCCCTACGGGGTAAATATAATCTAGTTCTGGCTATTCTGGGGGGGGCGTTTGTGCCAAACATAGGAAGTCATAAGGGTACGCAATTTATTAAGGTAGTTGGCAGGGGGAGAAAAAATAGAGAATTTTAGGAAGCAGCATCATTTTAAAAGCAGCAACACAACCCAACTAGGAAAATTTAATACTGCATCCAACCTCTAGTTATTTGAGAAAGCTGCGAGTATATACGGCGTATAATTGCAAAAACAAAGGTCGACAGAGGGCAGCCTTGGCGAGTGCCATTTTTAAATGAGAATGATTCAGAAAGAAAGCCATTAGTGAACACCCAAGCGTTAGGGACTGTATACAATGCTAAAATAGAATGTAGGATGGGACCCTCGAATCCAAATTTTGCAAGAACCTCTCTCATGTAATCCCAATGCAAACGATCAAAGGCCTTCTCCGCGTCAAGCGAGAGAAGGATCCCCTGACCGCCTTTAATGTTTAGAAGTTCCACAACGTCCAGGACACGTCGAGTGGCATCTGAAGCCTGGTGATCTAAAATGAATCCCACTTGGTCCGGATGAATTAAGGTGGGTAGCAATGGTGCAATTTTGTTGGCTAGTAATTTAGCATAGATTTTAAGATCTACGTATAAAAGTGCTATAGGTCTAAAGCTTTGGGGGGCTGTAGGATCCTTCCCTGGCTTAGATATGGTTATGACCTGTGCAGATAACATTTCAGCAGGAAAAGAACCTCCTTCCAACACAGTATTGAACATTTCAGTTAAAAGAGGGGCTACAAAAGTATGAAAAAAAGAGGAAATAAACCCATCCGGTCCTGGGGCCCTGCCCTTGGGAAGAGACTTGATAACCACAGTGACTTCTGCTACTGACCATTGGGCATTTAGACCTGCTAAACTCTCTGCACTCAACCTAGGCAATGTAATGTTGCCCAGAAATTTCCCGATAGATTCTGGTGTGGGCTGGAAAAGATCTTGTGTATACTGCAGGTTATATAAACTAGAATAGTGGAATTTGTTATATGAAAAGGGTTGAGTATTTTATCGCCTACAGGGGAGATCAGGTGGTTGATACGATTAGAGGTTTGGCGAGTTCTAAATTTACGGGCTAATAGTTTTCCTGCCCTATTGGAGGAGTAAAATTTTCCCTGGCTTTTTTAATGGCTATCTGCGTACGCATAACTAACTTTTTTTGAAGTTCCCTACGAGTGGCTTCTAGTTCTGATGCTACTTGGGATGAAGGAAAGAGTTTATGACTAGACTCAAGTTGTGACAGTTTAAATAACAGTTGTACAAAAACCTGAGAATTTTCTCCCTAATCTTAGACCCTAATTTAATGACCACCCCCCGTAGTACAGCTTTTAGGGCACACCAATGGGTGAAGGCATCTGGTAGATTATGAGAAAGATAATCTGATAGGACTTCAGTAAGTTCTGTAGTAGGTACCAGATCCGTCAGAAGATGATTAGAGAGTCTCCACGGTCGAGGGGGAGGGGTTATTCTCTGAGTGTCCCAATTCCAGAGTACTGGAGCATGATCAGACCAAACTTTCGTTAGTATATCCACAGAAGTGGAATGTTGGAGGACTCACTTATCTGTAAGGATCAAGTCAATACGGGAATATGTCTTGTGGGGTGCTGAGATGAAAGTATAATCTCTCTCCCCAGGATGTAAAACTCTGCATAGCTCAAAGAGATCAAACTCACACATCAGCTTTGTAAACCCAATCGACTGAGGTACCCAAGACCGGATGTCCTCTCCCATAGATTTGGTTCTATCATATTTGGGGTCTGGGGCTAAATTAAAATCACCCAATATGATGAGATGTACTTTCTTGAGAGTATGTACCTGTTCAAAGAGGTTGCGCAGGAAAGGTAATTGATGGGTGTTGGGGGCATATAACGTTACTAACCTAATTCAGCGGGAATCTAGTTTTCCAATAAGGATAATATATCTCCCATTTTTATCAGTGATTTGTGAAACCAGCTCAAACTGCACTCTAGAGTGGATCAGAATAGCTACTCCATTCTTTTTAAATGGGCCATTTGAAGTAAAGACAGTAGGGTAATTGTGATTAGAAAACTTTGGAGATTTATAGTGGAAATGTGTTTCCTGCAGTGCCACAATATCCGCCTTATGTGCTTGAAAAGATGTCAAAGCCAATCTCCTCTTGATGGGAGAGTTCAGCCCTTTTACATTTAATGTTAGAATTTTAACCATAGCTATCAGGTGGGATTAGGCCGGGCGGTAGAATAGTGTGATCTTGGGGAAGCAAAGTTAGAATAACCATCCCTGAAGAAATGTAAGAATTACATTGAGCACAATTGTGGACATGAGGGGAAATAACTAGTGGGAAAAAAACAGGGGAAAAAGTTAAGGGGAAAAAACCAAACATGCCCAGTATATCGGGCCGGAAACGGAGCCACATAGGACAGTGTGACAACACTAACATTGAGGGGGCGAGACAAATATCTCTGGGGTAATATTCACAGCGGGTGTGTGACCTTTATAGTGTATAAGAGACAATCAACATTAGGCTTAGTGCCAAAGTGTAAACAGCAATAACTCTAACTCTAACTGACCCATTTGAACCTATCTTAAATATAGCTTAGAAACTCAAAGTAATGAAAAGATATAGATGAAAACATGGGTCCTCTAACATATCAGTCACTCACGGCTTTAAAGCTACGAAGTCCCAGCTCTTGACTAATCCTTCCTCTAGCATGGATATTGGAGTGACGAACCAGAAGCTTTACCAGAAAACCCCAACGATATGTGATCCCTTGAGCACGCAAAGCAGTAGTGATGTTGCGTAGTTCCCTTCTTCTACTAAGTGTGGCTGCCGATAGGTCCGGGAACAGTTGAAATCCTTGTAGAAATTCTGAATCTTCCGAGTCTCAGGCAGCCCGCAGGATGTTCTTTTAAGCATGGTAAAAGTGAACTCTCATCAATACATCTCTCGGCTGGGATGGGTTGGCCAACTCTGACTTGGGCAATCTGTGAATCCGGTCCAGTAATAATTCTGCATCTGGAGTGTCCGGGAGGAGTTTGCAGAAGAGGCCCTTTACAAATTCTGAGAGGTCTTGGGTAGGGACTGTTTCCGGGATACCTCTAATTTTATAATTATTTCTCCTGGCGCGGTCTTCCAAATCCATCACTTTAAATTTGAGGAAATCAACCTCCTTTTGCAAATCGTTCTTGCGAATCGATCAAACTGTTGTGTGACTGAACCACCTCTCCCCGCTTGGTTTCAAGGTGGTCCGTCCGCTCCCCCAGCTCGGTGACCTCGGCTCTAATTTCTTGGAGAGATTTTTTAAGATCTGCATAGATATCCGCTCTTAAAGACAACAGCATTTGATGAATTGTTTTCACGGTTAGAGGGGAGTCAGTGTCAAAGCTCACTTCTAATTCAGAACTTTGAGGAGCCGTCTTATGCTGCAAAGTCGAAGAAGAGATACTGGAGCTTTCTGCATTCGCTGGTTGTTGCGGGAGTTGCGGCTTGGGTGAGCAAGATGGGAATCTAACCGGCAACTGGAGAGGCAATGGCTTTGGTTTTTTAGGCGGCATTATGATCAAACTGTATGAGAGTTCCACGCCAATCAGGAAACTGCAGGTAACTAGTGTGAGCATCAACCGAATACACTTTCACTGGCAAAAGCTGTGATTTAATTAGGCATAGATAACAAGCTGTACCCCGGAGATAAAATGAATTATGTTACATTGTAGCCTTGTCAGAGAACCAGTTCCTTCAAGAAGAGAGCACTGCCAGTATATGAAGATCTGAAAAACTGGGCTGCAGAAACTGTGTCTGGGATTCCTGGAGGTCTAGTTCCCTCTAGTGGTCAAGAAGGATAGTAACAAGAAAAAAGTTTCCACCAAAGTATAGAAGCAAATGAGACAGGAAACACCTCCTTATAGAAGGCTTGCAGGTAGATATAATATGCTCTCTAACATGAGGGTTGAGACAGAAGTTAGGTATGTCAGGTATTTTAGAGGGGCACTGTGGTGATTGCACACCTCTGCTGAGACTCCTCAAGGCAAGCCACGTGGTGGCAGCAATGGCGGCCGTGCAGCACTTCCCAGCTACAACTTGTCACTCCCCCTCACACTTTTTCTCTGGGCACACCACAAACGGAACAGGCGGCCCAACGGAGCACTCTCACCCTGACCCTCCTGCTGCTGCTTCCCCCGGCGGGGTGCTGGAGAGATGAGGCTGTCGCACTATAGCAGGGGGAGACAGGCCCAAAGCACCGCTACTTCTGCCTAGGCGCGCTGGCGCTCACCGCCAGCTCTGACGGCCAGTAAATGTGGCGATCTGCTTCCAGTGGAGTCCCCTATGCCCAGGCTGTCCGGAGAAACTCAGCTGGAGGGGGAATTAGGCAGTGTTTGGCCCTATTGTCGCAGGCTATGGAGGAGCTCTCCCTCTTTGCGGCCAGTCTCGACGGCTTCCAGGCCACGCCCCCATCTACGTACCATTTATATACGTAGATTGCGTAAGCATGGTCTAAAGACCGCGCTTACGCAGTCTATGGACAGAAATGGTACGTAGATAGCATAAATAAGCTACTTCACATGTGTAGTAGCTCAATTCTTAAAACAACGTAAGTAAGACGAAAACGACGTAACTGTGAATCCGGACCATTGTTTTTAACAAGAGATTAAAATGGGTAAAAGAAGCAAAACAAAATAAATCAAGATATAACCAGAGATTGGGTAAAGTCCGCCGCTATCGTAACTCCGCCACAGCTGAAGCAAAGTGCGATCCTAAATTCCATATGTGCTAGAAGAGAACACTCCGCCTTGCACCTACAGCATTTTCGGAACCTACCTTAACTTTTACGCGCTGGCTCTATGGAAAATGGCACCGTAACGTAAATGAAGATCCTACGTAAGGGCTTAACCGAGCCTTTACTTTCTGCGATTTATCCCGCCACACCGTCGTAGAGGCGTACGGCATGGAATCCAGGATAGTTCATAGTGCGGTCCGTTACATGTGCACTCAGAAATGCCAGCAGGAGGCGACAGCCAGGACTATTGTCCCGGGCCTGGAACTGGTGGATTCCGCGGATGCTTACCATAGCTCTGCAGCAGCCGAGATCTGCTTTCATTGGTTAACACACATAACGCACATGACAGGGTTTCGGTTGCTGTGGACCGGAGCACACTTTACATCTAAGTAAATTAGTTTTGTTGTTTATTTTTACTACATTGCTTAGACAAAAATGGAAGCAAAAGATGAAATCATTGTTTACAGCGGAGTTAAACTTAACTTAAAAAGCATTGGGCCGTATCCCAAGTCTGACATTGGACTTACGCAAGTCATTTGCGTAAGTCCCCTATCTCTAAACATCTAACGTACTTGAGTACTGACACTGAAGGGCTGACCCTTCAGTTACGATGGCTGTATACCCACGATACAGGCAGGGATAGACATGTAAATGAGGGGGCAGGGACAGGGAAGCTCCATTAGTCGTAAAAGTAAAGTTACGTAACGTTAAGAAAAAAGTTAAGGTAGGAATCTGAAAACGTAGGTGTCCAGATTTCCTACCGACAGCGGGGAGTGCAGGGGACATACACTCCCCACTACAGGAGTGTAACTACGGACCCCCGCACGCACATAAAGCTTGCTGGGGTCTGGATCTGGCCCATTGAGATTAAATAGGGAAAAGGTTATTATATCAATATACTAACACAATTACAATTAAGTCATTTAAGGGAATGTGAATGTAAATGTGTATTTGCAGTTAAATAATGCTCTTCTGCCCCCTAGAGGAGGTGTAAGCTCATTGTCCACTTTATGTTAGACAGAGATATATGTGATATCATACTGAGGAGTTGGTAAGAAAGTGAAGCCAAAGCAAATTAGACAATTAAATTTGACTCATACCATATATCTTATATATAAAATCCCTTGGTCTGTTTGTTGGATTGTCTGTCCGGCTATGCATTAGGATAATCCTGCCAATGGCGGAACTAGCGAGTTGTGGGCCTTCCAGTGGATGGATGACATCACATCCCGATTTAGGAGGGACTTTCCTGATTCGCTGGCAACAAAAGGGGCAGTGTTTATAGAAAATAGGGTGTGGTTTGAACAAATAAGGTCAGCTGTGGGTGGAGTTTGGTCAGAAAGTGGAGGTGCTGGTGACACCCCAAAAACAAAAATGACACTGGGCAGCCACATCATGGAGGTGTTGGGAGAGCTGCTTGGCTGATAATTATTTTTAAAATGTTGACAGTTACATCGAACTCATTGATAACTTTATAACTTAATATATATTCAGCTACAATGTTTTCATGGAATAGAATGATAAAGTGAAAACACGTATGACAAGGTTGACATGCTTAAGTCATCCTTGCAAACACCTGGGGTGGTGTAGAAATGTTAAGGTAGTATTCTGTTATTGTAAATGGATACTAATTAGAATGGATAATATGTAAATTCACAGTGAAATTTCACAAATAGCTGCCACCCAGACTCCTGTAATTCATATCTACACTCTGATTTTTTATAGTTCGAAACCAGAATAGCAAAAATAAGTCTTCTTCAAATAATGGTAGCAAGAAAAATGGCTGCGCTTCTATCCAACAAATTAAATATGTGCAAGTGTGTATATAAATATAGGGGTGCAGCCAAGGACCAAAGTTCTTTGAATAATGAAATTACACCCGGTAATGTAGCGATTCCGCTGTGTGGGAAAGGGAAGCGTGTATATGGGACAGTGAGGCAGTGAGGACGGTTTGGAAGTCTTAAGGTAGGGATCTTGTTTCAGAGATTTGAATTCACATTTACTGACACCTTTTATAATACTTCTACACTGTATTGACAGCACTAAATTGAATGATTTAGATAATAGCACCATCTAGTGGTACCTAATTATAGCTTGTGGAAAAAATATTTTGATTCTGGTAAGAATAATGGAACCATATTAACATTGGCACTCAGTAACACTTCCAACTGTTTAGTTTATACCCCCTAACAATGACCATTTTGAGGGACAGTCTCTATTTGAGAGCTTTGTATGTCTTTGTATGTGCCATTCATGCACCTGTTTGCATTTACCTATAAATTGATTGAGAAACTTCCATTTTGTGGGTATTCTGTTTGGGAGCAGCAGCTGAGAGTAGGGTAGGGGAGAGTTTCCAGATGCCACAAGGTTTTTTCATAAATTGTTGCCTGCCCATGGGTCGTGGCATTTGTTTGCCTTCTTCAAAAAATGTATCTCTTTTCAGCATTGGTGTATCCGGGTAGGGGGTAAACATGAGTTTATTGCACATTAATAGGAACAAAAGAGAGGTTCGGTGCTCCAAACAAACATTATATAACACTGTGTGTCAGCACATACATAAAAAGGAGGTTTAGGTCACAATATAGCTATATTGGTTTATCTCACCTGCCCGCATTTAGGCACCTCCTGTAAGTGAGTCCCTATCCATCTGCTATATGTGTACTCAGGAGGTCTGTATTAAGAGACCCCTGCTATTTGAACAGTATGCAGCAGCCATTTTGTGGGAGGGGTCCGGCTCCCAAAGTGAAACTAGCAACAGTAACAAAAACACACAGGCTGAGCTTCTGATTCAATATATGAAATGTGTGCAAGTGTATATATAAATGGAGAGGTGCAGCCAAGGACCAAAATGACCACTGTGTAACTACAAGGTTTTTTTGTTACTATTTCACATTACTGTTACATGCCGCCACCAGGAGCAAGCAGACATATCAGCAACTCACCCCTCCCAGTCATCTCTCACATGCCGATCGTGGCATGTAAACAAAAGACACGTGGGGCGCATGATCAGGCGCGCACTCCACCTCCCCGTGTCAGCACTATTACTGGAGGTTCTCCCATGCCTGGGAGACTCCTATTGGATAATGGGGACTGGAAGGCTGCTGGCCTATCAGGGGCTAGCAGCCTCTATATCAATCCGTTGCTGGCGTTCTGTCAGCGCCGGTTATAGAATCTGTTTATGCTCCTTAGTGTCTCTACTTCCCCACTCTCTCTCCTTGTTGTAAAACCTTTCCTGTGTAAATCCTTCCTGTCCCTGAGTGCTAGTGCCTGTTTCCCCTCTGGGGGTTTTTCCCCGCTGATTGATTGTGTGCTGCATGAGTCCTTGTACGTCTAATCTGTCCTGTCTTGTTTTGTCCCCCCTTCTTCCGTCGGTTGTCTATGTTTTTTCAATCACAGGTCAGTTCCGCTTCCTGCTCCGTTCCATCCTCTCTCCTTCTGTCTCTATCTTGCTATCCTTCCTCTCCCGGGTGTTGCTACCAGAGGCCGCGACCTGCTTGGCATCCTGCAGCCCTAACTATCCCCACCAATAGGGGCTCTAGTGAACACCAGGCCCTAGTTAGACTACGCGTCTTGGTAGTGTTGTCTGAAATGTTCACAGGACCTTGGTTTCCCAGTAACAGGCCTCGATCCTTTACCCAGTTGTACCAACTCTTGTCAACCAGGAACTCTACCGGTACCGTAACAATTACCTTTATGGTTTCCTTTTCATCAGCCCAGATGTATCAGAAGAGTGCGCACCAGCATTATTTTCCACACCATGTTTACCACTGAAGGGTCCTGCAGGTTACCGCAGGACAAATTGCGTCACATGCACGGGGCCTTGCTGCATCTTCAGAGTCAGTCAAGTGCAGTCTCTCCTGGGTCTTTCAAACTTTGTTTGCAAGGTTATTCCCATGGGGAGAGTAATTTGTCAGCAATTGGAGTAAGCGAAGGCCGGTGTTCGCCTGTCCCACCATTTTGTTATGTTGTCCATAGAGATATGTGATGATATGGCGGTCTGGTGTCAGCATTTGGCAGGCACTGGTGACATCGAATCAGGAAGTCCAGATTTATACTGATGCAGCCAGATCGGTGGGTTTCAGGGCTTATTATCAAGGGCAATATTGTGTGGAGCATTGGCCCAGGGAATGGGATTTACTGCCAACTTGTTGGTTTTGGAGCTGTTCCCCATCATTGTTGCTCCAGTTGCCCTGGGGGGGATGTTCTTCTGATGCCATGAAGGCGCTGGAGCGGAGGAAATCTGGCATAGGAAGCATAGGTATGTTGCTAGGGGCACTTGAGCTTCAATCACTCTGAATGCTTGCTCAATTTTTATTGTGGTTAGTGTATCAGTAGGAATATTTTGGGGGTTAATTGGCAATGGTTATGGGATGTGTTATTTCAAGGGTTAAGAAAGGTGTTTATGATAGGTGTAAAGTAGAAGGTAATTGGTTAAGGTAATTTTTCATTAGTTACGTTTCAATGGTCCTTATAGTGCTGCCTATGGGCCAGTTTTTCTTCATTACAGGTCGTGAGTGTGGTGGAAGACGAGCATGGCTTGTCGGACAGTCATATGTTTATTGAGGGGGTGGGTTGCGGCTGCTAGGTAGACAAGTATAGGAATCGACAGCTGGGAAGTCTAATGGTTTGGTTTTCGCAGTATGAGATGGGAACCTTCTTCTCATCTGATATCGCGGGCATTTATGGTTTTCGGGACCCTAGAAGCGGTTATCATTCATTTGGGTGGCAAAGACTTAACGCTATGTTCGGTATAGGACTTGGAGTGGTCTGTCAAGAATGACATTGGTAGAATTCAGGCTGAATTCCTGGGATGAGGTTTTGCTGGTCCTACATGATTCAGGGGTTAAGGTGCCGGGTGTGTTCGACGTCTTGAAAATAGACAGAAAAGGGAAGACGCTAAACTACGCTATTGCAAAGTTTGTCATGCAAGATGGTGGGTTTGGAATCCCTCACCTGGATATTAAGCACAGCGCTACACATTTGTTTAGGAACGACAGTTTTCACCTGGCAGTGGAAGTTTTTTTTTTCAAGATTTGCTGTGGGCCTTAGATTTTGTTAGAGTGTTTCTGAAGTGGTGGGCGTAGGTACTGGAGGGTACGTTCACTATGGCAGTAACTGACCTTCACTGGTTAGCAGTTGGTATTAATGCAAAGGGGAACGATAACGGTCTTGGGTGCTCAACCAAGGAGAATGCGAGGACACCATTCCCTAGCAGTTGGGTCCCTGAGGTATGCCACCTTCCAAGTGCTGGGGTGAGCAATGTGATTGGGTTGTTGGTATGACCGGTTTGTAGGCGACATGGTTTATATTTATATAAGTGTTAAGTTATAGTGTTAAGTTAAGAGCTGAACCCCATATCTGCTATTTGGGCCTCCTATACACAGCTGGATGATCAATTAATAGTCATCAATTCCAATTAGGCGCATTTAATAAACCATGTTCCCTTTTTAAACATAAATATTGTCTCCGTGTGTTTATTTCGTTAAGGTGTGCCTGGCTGACTGGTGTGAGAGTGGGGACTTTGCCGTGCAAGAGGTTACACATAAGGGATCACCCAGGGGCGGATTGGGAAAATAAAGTGGCCCTGGAAAAAAATCTGGAAGAGGGACCAAATAAACTCTGGGAGGGGCTAACCAG
>WWET01007608.1:33247-49009 GCA_011038615.1 Limnodynastes dumerilii | reverse complement strand
ATAGTGTGACCTTTCCAGAACCCTTATATGCCCTTATATGGATTTGGCATATACTATATTATGTGGGAATCAAGGGGTTAAGAGGGTGAATTCAGCGCTACAATGTGACACTCTGCAGCCTAAACCTCAGTTAAAAGTGTGACACAATACTCCCAAACATGCAAAAAAACATAGAATAACTGGGTATTGGCGCGGTGGTCTGATGGAGGAAGGATACAATATATCTCCTATAAAAGTTCAATTGCTGAACAAGAGACTAAGATGCAATTTAGGCACTATCTACTTTAAGTCTCCTAATGATTTTACAGTGAAGTCTTTCAAGGCAATCTCACTGAAGCAGCCACTACCAAAGCGGTGAACAAGTAAATATACAGGGTTCCATTTACTAATACTTACCTTCCCCTGGGAACGATGCTGCTCCGGGCTCGCATGTGATCGCAGCGAGCCCGGAAGCTTCTCCTTTAAGATTCACTAATACTCACCCCTCTGGTGAGCTCCCACAATGACCTCTGCACGCATCACGGGCCACATCATATGAATGAAGTCCCTGAGCATGCGCAGAGACTACATTGCCGGACTTCATATCAGGGCTGAGTCGTACGCATCTCCCGGACAGGTGAGTTTATCTTTTTTTCTTGTTTTTTTTTAACAGTTTTTAATGTTTAAAATGTATTTATTTATTTTTTAGTTAAAAGAAAAGAAAAAAAAACATTTATTTTTTTAACATTAGTGCATTCTTCTTTATGCCAGCGGTCTCCCCATACATGCCCACCTTTTCCTCCCCCTAATAACAGCTATTAGGGGCAGGAAAAGGGGGGAATATGGGGATATCGCTGGTATGAAGGGACTAACGCCATCTTGAGATGGCGTTATGTTTACCTTCGGTGCCGAATGATAATCTTAGCACCGAGGGATTGTAAATTGTACGAAGTGCTGCCACCCGTTAAGATCAACGGGGCAGCGAAGATTTTTGAAATGTGTGTGCATCGCCATGGAAACAGCAGATTTCCATGGCGAATGCACTATTGTAAATAGTAAGTATATCGGGGGGGCGTGGCCGGACCGGCAATGGAGTGAGACATGTGTAGTGGGAGCTCCGTACCGAGATCCTTCTGCTTTATCCTGTGGCGGGTGCTGGACCTCTTATTTGTGTGCTCCGTTCCTCCCTGGCGGTTGCAGGCACCGGCGGAAGTACTCGGACCCGGGACTTCACTTACCTTGCCTGGGGGTCCTCTTCCTTGTGGCTGGCGGTCTGGGCCTGGTGCGGTGCGATGGCGGGACGGCGGCCTCCGACGGACCCGGGCACTATATCTCCCTGATTGGTGGCTGGAAAGGTCGCTAGCTGCTACGATTGCCCACAGCTCTCTTGAGGGGCCCTCTAGTTGTGCCTTTGAAGTGGTCTGGGGACGGAGTCATCTCTCTGAGCCGGGGCGCCATTTTGAAGCCACGAGGAGCGCTGAGGAGTCTGCTTGCCTGCAGTCCTGTCGGCAGCTTTCCCCCTGGAGGTACTGCAATTTGTCCTAGCACAGTTAGAGCACAGTGGTTGCCTCCATATGTCTCTAGTCTTAGAGAAATAACAGTGTCTGAATCTTGGACTCTGGCAAGGCTTGCAACTTTTATCCATCAGCTGCAGCCTGTCTTCTCTGTGCTCTGGTGTGGCAGTTGCTCTCCCCACCATTGTCTGCCTTAATAAAGCATCACTGGTGTATCCAATTTCCTGCTGGTCTGCAGTTGGCAGGAACAGGGGTCCCTAATTGGAGACCAGGCTATAAATCTCTAGTTCCACAGCCCTGCAAGAGAGGTGTGCTCCCTGGTCAATGACTTAATAGTGCTACCTACCTCTCTGCTGTTTATCTTCTCTGAATTCTCCAGCCTACATATTGTATTTGCTTCATCCATGGGGAAGAATTCTCAGACGGCGGCTGCTGCAAAACTTAAGCAGTTTGCCAATCAGGGAGCAAAGGCCCCCTCCCCTTCCCCCCCTCGCCGGCCGGTGAACCCCCACAGCTGTATAAAGCCCCTTCGGAGCATCCTGACATTGATATGGCGCAGCTGTTGGAGGCTATTACCACGTCGGAGGCTCGCTTGTCTGCACAAATTGGGGAGGTCAAAACGGATACCTCGGTTCTCCGGCAGGATCTACAAAAAATCCGCGAAAGAGTGGGGGAAGTTGAGACTAGGGTTTCCACCCTGGAGAATTCTTTTGCTCCGTTCAAGACGCAGATGGTGGATGTACAATCACAGGTGGCCTCTCTACGTGCTAAGATCCCCGACATGGAGGGACGCCTCCGGAGAAATAATGTGCGCTTCATCGGTTTCCCGTAGAGATCGGAGGGTTCACAGCCTGAGGTCTTTCTGGAGTCCTGGTTGGTGCAGACCTTCGGCAAAGAGCAGTTCTCTTCGCAGTTTGCAGCGGAGAGGGCGCATAGGATGCCGGGTCAGAGCCCGCCACCTGGTGCACCACCACGTACTCTTATTGCAAAAATTCTCAACTATAGGGACAGAGATTCTATCCTTCACTTGGCTCGTCTTAAGGGTCCCCTCCTCTTCAATAATCTGAGGATCTCTGTGTTTCCAGATTTTGCGGCTGACATCCAGCGTTCCAGGGCCCAGTTTCTCCAAGTGAAGCGGCGTTTGAGGGACCTTCAGCTCCCCTATGCCATGCTCTACCCCTCCAGGTTGAGAGTGGTGGCGGAGGGTCAGGCACACTTTTTTGAGACCCCAAGAGATGCTGCTGGTTGGTTGGACCGTTATAGGCCTGGTCGCCGGCAGGTTGAGGATCCGTGAAGGTGACTCATCTCGGGCGCCCCTGGCGAGGTGTTCCAGGTTCATCGGCTGTGCCTGGGTGTGGACTCCGGGTGGTGAGACTTTTATTCAAGTGTGATCCTCCTTATCCTATGAACTTGTCTCGCTCATGTTGTCAGGTTGTTATGCTGTTGAATGTGACCCTTTTGTGATCATTGCGGGGGTCCCTAACCTGCCATGCCTCAATGTACGGAGCTTCTGGGTATAGGTATAGGTTTAGGTGTAGCTATAGGTATAGTCTTAGTTAAGTGCGTAAGTGTGGGCTATACGAATAGGTGTTTTTGGGTTCTAGGTTGCCCTACCTAGATGTGTTTTCATGTCTAGGGTACATGTGGTATATGGGAATAAGATATACATTAAGTTTGGGAATGTATATGGGGTTGGGGGGGGGATGTTGGTGGGTATTGGGGATACAAAGTTAAATACAGTGTTGGTCAGCTTATTGGATGGCTTATCTATTGAGTGTCTGTTGTCCTGGAGTGATGTAGTTGTGATCAATGTCCGGTCCTATCTAGCTGGTGGGGTCCTTGATATAACTGAATGTATAATCTTTCCCATACAGATTGGTGTTGTCTAATTCTACCAACTCTTCTCCTTTGTCAATACTTAGTTGGAATGTGCGGGGGCTGAATGACCGGGTAAAACGGTCTCTTGTACTGCAACAGGTTCGAAGGTACGGGGCGGATGTTACATGTCTTTTGGAAACACATCTGTCAGGTAACAGGGTCCTAGCTCTTAAAAGGCGGTGGGTGGGCCAGGCCTTTCACTCTTCATTTACTACGCACTCAAGGGGAGTCTCTATTCTAGTACACAAGCGGGTGGCATTCAGGCTGGATAGAAGTAAATCAGACCCTCAGGGTAGATATATTTTTATGTCTTTACAGATTTGCGCAGTGCCCCTGATTATAGCTGCAGTTTACATACCGCCTCCCTTTTCGCCAGAAATTCTTATGCACCTAATTGAATTTGTTTCATTGTCCCCCTCTGTTCCGGTAATTTGTATAGGTGATTTCAATATGGTATTAGATCCATTGCTTGATAGATGGCGGGAAAGTGGAGTAGTTCAGGGGTATAGCTCGCCCAGGTTTGCTGATATGCTTGGGGAATTGGGTCTCTTAGACGTATGGCGTCACCGGAATCCGGATACCGTCCAGTTTTCTTGTTTCTCGGCCTCATATAACTCATTCTCCAGACTAGATATGGCACTTGTATCACGTAATCATCTTATGTCTGTGGTGGATGTGCAGTACTTGTCCAGGGGGATTTCAGATCATGCCCCAATTAAACTCTTATGGGATGTTAACTCTCCGAAGGGGGCGAATTGTTGGAAGCTTAATCCATTCTGGCTAACCTTGCTTGGTGGGGAGCCGGACCTGTCTGAGGATTGGAATAGGTATTTTGAGGTCAACCAGGGTCATAGTTCCCCGTATATAGTCTGGGATGCCTTTAAGGCCTACCTTAGAGGCTCTTTTATTGCTTGCATCACTAAATTTAAGAGGGCTTCCAGGCAGCAGGAACAGGATCTTCAGGAAAAGTGCCAGGGTCTGGAAGTAGCGTATCTTGCTTCCCGTATGCCGGCGGATAGATTGTTGTGGTTGCAGTGTCATCAGGAGTACTCTGACTTTCTCTTGGCCAAGTCAAAAAGAAAACTTCTGTTCTCTTCCCATGCCTGGTATGGTCAATCGGACAGGTGTGGCAGTTATTTGGCGTATTTGTCTAGAGAGGCGCACTCTACCACAATAATTACTGAAATGCAGGACTCTGGTGGTCAGTTGCGTAGTACCGTGCCTGATATTGCAAATGTTTTCCTAGATCATTATAGGTCCGTGTATACTTCTAGAGCCAATTATAACCCTGCAGAACTTTGCGAGTTTCTTGACTCCATTGCCTTGCCCCAGTTGTCGGCTACGGGACAGTCCCTTTTAAATTCTCCCATTGAAGCTCCCGAGATAGAAACAGCGATAAATTCCTTCCCCACTAAAAAAGCCCCGGGGCTGGATGGGATCCCCGTTGAATTATACAAGACGTATCGGGACTTTTTTCTCCCTAGACTGTTGTATTTGTTTGCCCAATTCCAGGAGGCGGAGACTGTTCCTGTGTCTGTGAGAGATGCGCTTATTGTAATTATTTTGAAGCCTGGAAAAGACCCTGCCCTGGCGGATTCCTATAGACCCATATCTCTCCTAACAGTTGATATCAAGATTTTTGCGAAGGTCCTGGCAAATCGGCTTACACAGGTGGTCGAGGAGCTGGTACATCCGGACCAGACAGGCTTTATGCCAAAGAAATCCACATCAATTAACTTGAGATGGTTATATATGCACTTGTAGTTGCAGCATCCGGGGAACAAGGAGGAGGTGGTGGTGTCCCTGGATGCTGCAAAGGCATTTGACTCTGTGGAGTGGCCGTACCTGTGGGCCGTGTTGGGGAGAATGGGTGTAGGATCCTGCTTTATTGGGTGGATTAAAAAACTGTATTCGTCCCCGGTCGCTAGGGTATGTGTCAACGGTTATGTGTCAGACATTTTTGAGCTGGCGAGGGGCACGAGGCAGGGTTGCCCGCTCTCCCCAACCTTGTTCGCCCTTGCAATTGAGCCTCTGGCCTGTTCTATTCGTTCTAATTCAGAGATTAGGGGGATTGTGACGGGAGACAGGGAGGAGAAAATAGCGTTATACGCTGACGACCTACTCTTATTTCTTGCTGACTACCAGGGATCAATGGCAGCCCTGCTCCATATGGTTGATCGGTTTGGGAAATACTCAGGGCCTTTGATTAATTGGCATAAATCCTACATAATGCCTATGAGGGGCCCGGTGCCCCCGTCTCCCCCTGCCTCCTGCCCATTGCAGTGGACATCTACATTTCGATATCTGGGCGTAACTATTTCGAATAATACGGCTGACTTTAGGCCTCTAAACCTGTTGCCATTGGTCCGTACACTGGGAGTCAGGATGAAATCCTGGAGCAAACTGCCCCTTACTGCCATGGGGAGAGTCAATTTGATTAAACTACGTTTGTGTGGGGGGGTAGAAGAGCCAGGATAAGTAGAGAAAACCTGTGTAGGACTCGCTTGAGAGGTGGTATGGCTTTCCCGGACTTCTTTCTTTATTACATTGCAGCGCAGTTGTCACATTTGAGAGATTGGGTGGTTGAGTCCCCTCATGGTGACCTCCATAGGACTCTGATTGGACCATCATACCCCGGCTCAGGTGCTTCTGACAGGTCAATATCCCCGTACTTCGGCCCCTATTATTCTCCAGGCTCAAAAGGTTTGGTCAGTTTGCATTGCATTGCATTGTATTGCATTGCATTGCATTGTTTAAGGGACAAGGTATAGATCCGGCTGTCCCATTATGGTATAATTCTACCTTTGCTAACCTTAGACAGTATGATGATCCCGGAGCTTGGATCCGTTATGATATTGGTACATTTTATAGTCTGTTTGATGGGGGAAATCTCAAGGAGTTTGCTCGGCTACAGTCTGAGTATCTAGTTCCTCCCTCTATGTGGCTGCGGTACCGGCAACTAAAACAGGTGGTCACTGCGGATTTCCGTGGGGGTGGTCTGGAGCTTAGAGTGTCTCCGGTCAGATCTCTTCTGAATGAGGTGGGGGAGGACCATGTGGTATCTAGGTTGTACTCACATCTATTGGCAGCAATACCTGAGGTATCCCTTGAGCGTCTGAGAGGGCATTGGGAGCTGGACCTTGGTCCGCTGGATGATGATGATTGGGAGGTGATCTTAGGTAGCTCATACCAGTTGACGGCTAGTGTCCGGTTCCAACAGATCCAGCTTTTCATCCTCCACCGTGCATATTTCACGCCGGCTCGATTGGCTAAATTCGCTCCCTCTAGAGAGGCTATCTGTCCGAAGTGTGGGGAGTTGGGAGCCAACTTCATGCATCTATTGTGGTCATGTAGGCAGGTTCAGAGATTCTGGATATCTATAGTAAGATGCATAGGTAAAACTGGGCTTACTCTCCCGGTGATGTTGCATAGGTGGTGCTTATTTGGGATCGGCCTTGAGGACTCCTTTACTCTTTATAAACAAACCTATATAAAGTGTCTGTGTATGTGGGCCAGCGTGTGTATTGCCAGAACCTGGTATGCTGCAGCGCCGCCCCTGGTTGGTGATTGGATCCACCTTGTTAACTCATCACTTGCTCACGAAAAATTTATATTTACCAAAAATGGCTGTCCACGAAAATTCGATAAGATCTGGGACCCATGGGTGGAGTCAGAATATTAAGGGATGTTCGCGGGTGATGCCTCGTGAACTTGAGGTTGCTAGATATTGGAAGGTGTGTTTGATGGGAAGAGTGTACCGGACTGCTCGCCACTCCAGGACAATAGTAATAGTAATAGCTATGATAGGATAGTAATGGCTATGGTATTTATAGGATAGTAATGGCTATGATATTTACAATTGAAATAACAGTAATGTCTTTTTATTCTATCTGCAACTGTTTGTAACAAGTTATTGCCGCAGTTTTGCCCTATTCTTGTTTATGAATGTTGCACTGTTGTATTTTATCTTGTCGTGCATCTTGTTCATTCATTACCATGTTCACTCGCTGTATACATCTGTACAACTGTTTTTTGTTCGTTTTGTTTTGTTTTGTTTTTATTTTTTTGTCTTCTAAAAAACCCAATAAAAAAAGTTTGAATTAAAAAAAAAATTAAAAAATAGTAAGTATATCATTTTTAGGTGATAATGTCTGTTTTACTGTAAAAACAGGCATTATCACCTAAAAATGAAGTTGGTAAATAGAGCCCTAAGTCTGGCTTACAGTTAGTTGTGCAGGGGGACAAGGTGGAAGTCTCTCCGTGTCTTCAGATGGATGATCCTCGCTATTCTGTGCTGCGTGTACATTGGGACCGCATATGGTAGCTGACTGCTTACTGTTGAATCCAAGCATCGTTTGCGTTTAGCATTCCAGCGTGTAATTTGAAGTGGAGGTGGATAAAACAGAGGAGAAGCACCAATAGTGCAATTCAATTTATTAAATGCAGGTAGCAATTTCAGTAAAATGATACTCACAAGGGTCCAGTGACATACATGAAAATATATCGGGGCTGAGTCGGACGCAGTGACATACATGAAAATATGTCAATAAAAGCTTATAAAAGTAGATACAGGAATGGATGGTCCTTATTTAAAGGTTCCAAAGGGTATGCAGATCAAAGGTTCAGAAACTGCACACCACCATCCTATGCGTTTCAATTCTGGGTACAATCTTTCTCAAGGCAAATATATTTGCCTTGAGAAAGATTGTACCCACAATCGAAATCTAGGCTTGGATTCAACAGTAAGCGGTCAGTTACCATATGCGGTCCCAATGTACACGCAGCACAGAATAGCGGGGATTATCCAACTGAAGACACAGAGATTGCCTTGGAAGACTTCACTGTAAAATCATTAGGAGACTGAAAGTAGACGGTGCTTAAATTGCATCTTAGTCGCTTGTTCAGTAATTGGACTTTTATAGAAGATATATTGTATCCTTCCTCCATCAGACCACCAGCGCCAATACCCCTTATTATATATACTATATTATATATGGGGGTATATTATGAGTTTGGGAATGGCACACTATGGGCTCTATTTACATAAAACGATTTTTGCAGGCGAGATGAAATCGTTTAATCTCGCCGCAATTTACCTGTGATTTTTAAAATCGCGGTATTTACAAAGATGCGATTTTACCGCGATTTAAATCTTGCCGCAATTTACCTGCGATTTCTTAATCACGGTATTCACAAAGATGCGATTTTACCGCGATTTATATCAAATCACACGAGTTGCTGCGATTTTTAAATAGAAAACCACCACGATTAGCCCTTTAAAAAATCGCAGCAACTCGCGGGAGTTAAAAAAAAAACTAAGTGCTGCATGGCTGAAAGCCTTAGCCATGCTGTACTGATAGAACTACAAGGCTAAGCATTGCTTATCCTTGTAGTTCTATCAGCGTCAGCATGGTAAGACTTCTAACCATGCTGCGCTGCGTGTGCTGTGTGTAAAAAAAAAATACAGTGTACAATAAACATACTGAAATACATTACAATGTGTCCCTGTAAAATAAAAATTTTCCCTGACTAATATTAACCCTAATGTGTTCACTTACTTCCGGTGGTCCCGTGTCCTATACTAAGTGTAGTGTCATGTAGTGTGTGGTGCCCACTCACCGTTTGCTGTCATCTGTCTTGGGAAGCCTTGCTAGTTGTGAAGAATCTTCTTCTGTTGATTGGAGTCTGGCGTCGGCTTGCTTGCAGTCTTCTCCCCGTTCTTCAGCTCCGGCACCTCTGCATTTTCTGATCTTGCCATGGCGGGGACTGGCTCCTCCTCCTCTTCTTTGCTGCTCCTACTGCCATTCTGTCGCTAGGGGGCAGCCTTTGTTTATACTGATTGTTAAAATTGTAAAGTGCTACATAATCTGTTGACACTATATAAAATAAATAAATACAGCAACTGTGGGAGATAGGCCATATGTCCAGCCAGGATGAATCTACTTATATAATTGGCCATAAAATATATGTATTTTATGACTTTTACTTTAAAGGTAGAAAGTTATGATTAGTTGCTGGGTAATTGCAAGAGTGCTGGCGCCTCCTATTTTTGTGTATATATATATATATATATATATATATATATAGTTGAACCAGTAGGTTTTCACAACAATCCAAGTCAGCACAGCAGAAAAAAATGCAACTCTCATAATAAAAATATAATTTTACTGCAAAAATAGTGACTATTGATACTATGAACATGACATGAAATCCAAAAAAGTGCAAAATAAGTGCATTAATAAATGGATAAAAAAAAGTACAAAACAGTATTAGCAGCATAGGAAGTCTATGGAGATACAAACAATCCTGGACAGTCTTATTGAGGTGTATATATATATATATATATCCAACCAATGTATCCAGTAAAATTGCCCATATTTTGCACTTTTTTGGATTAATAGGTAAGGTGCAGAATGTGGAGATGGCGGCAGCGGGTCCCTCAGTTCCTGCCACAATCAAGATGGCGGCAGCATCCTTAGGAAGGACTCTGGCCGCCATCTTGGATGTGGCAAGAACTTCTTCAATGCGGGCAGAAGAGAGTACGGCGGCCGGCGGTGGGTTCCGATATTGCTTCCTGCCGCCGCTAAATGTAAGTAAATGGGACTAACGGGGGGAGGGGGAATGTGTGTGTGTTTTTTATTTACGTTTATCCTGCCCCTCACCGTTGGGCATGCGCAGTAGCGTCCCAACATGTGGACGCTACTGCGCATGCGTATAAGGGTGAGGAGCAGAATGGCTTTTATATAGATAGATTATTTATACACCACAGTACCCCAAATGACCAGAGACACTGGGTCTAGGGGCTCTGAGAGTGCATTTGTTGAAGAGCGTTGGGCTTTCAAAGCATAATTTTACACCTGGGCCCACTACTCACCTGTTCCCCAACTGGGATTGACAATACTTTCTTACCTGCCCAACTTCTGTAGAGAACTGTTTGGTCCATGCCCTGTACAGACCAGATTATCATTGTTTCCCTTAATACATATATGTACAGATAAATACACATTAATATTGTCAATAGGTATCTGGATGAAGGGGTGAAATTATTGGGATATAGAGGAGAACTGTAAACAGGAAACAAATGAGTGGTGCATTATGTCAGTGGGTCACACAGATGGAAAGGGCAATAGATTAGTTACAGTACCAGTTTTATACATGAACTATTTGCATCACTGGTTCCTCCGTTATTTCTTTAGGCTGTCAAAAGTAGTTTTTCTATTGTCCCATGGAGAGGTTCACATAAGTAAGAGGTGTGTATGGATATGTACAGCCTAGGGGCAAAAATTACCCTCATATTGGGCTGGATCCTGACCTACACGCGCATTAAGGGGCGTGCAAGGTCATTACGGCCGTTTGTAAGCTGTGTTAGGTCTTCAGGGCTCTGTTATATGTGTGTAGAGGGTTGCATTAAGACTCTGTTAGGGAATGCAGTTGCCTGTCCGGCCATCCATATTTCAAAAACAATACAGCTGCCAGCTGAATGGTGGCTTTAAAAAATTTTTAAAATATGCCTATTGCTAATTTTTACAGTGGGAATGTGTACCTGTTCCCAATAACGACAAACACCTTGTCTGGGAGAGGACAGGCTACTGTGGCAGCAGCCTGCAAGAAGAGGGCTGCAGCACATAGAATGTTAGGGTTAGGATGTTTTAGATGTAGGGTTAGGGTAAGGCTGCAGGAGTTGGAGGTTTAAGATTAGGGTTAAACTGCCGAAGATCAAGGGTTAAGGTTAGGGTTAAGCTGCAGGAGATGGAGGGTTTGGGTAATAGTGGGGAGGGTTAGAATGAGGATTGGTGTAATAGAAGGGTCAAGATTAGGGTAAAGGTTGGGGTTAGGAAAAATTGTACTTTTCAGTGGGGCAGCATTCTGATCTTCACTCTTTGCTAGGTGCAGGGATTCTTTTTTTAAAGCATTCGCTTTTCTCCTGTCATAAACCAGTCAAATCGTACCAGCACACAGCACACCACACCGCTCTGTCAGACAGTTATACACGACCTGATTTCTTGAGGAAAAACACATAAACCTGGCTGCTGATTCATTTGCAAATACTGTAGACCATCCCTTAACTGTAGCACTCAGCACATGAATATGTACACAATTGATATATAGAAACCTTAGCAAAGTCAATTTTGTGTGTGTGTGTGTGTGAATGTATCTGTGTGGTAGGGGTTGTCAGCAGAATAAAGGCACAAGAAGAATTCTAGAAAAGGGGGGAATCAACTTGCACCACGGCCTCACATCTGGCATGTGAACAGTGCAGTCGCCGGCCTTGTTGGACACACAGTGCATGCAAGGAGAGGCTACTATTTTGCACAGACGTAGCACTGGAACACACTAGGAAAATACAGAACAGTGCCTTGGAATCGTCTGTGCTCCCCTTGTTGATTTTTAACAACCTGCCAGAAGCTGGAAACCTGGAGAAGCAACAATGCTAAGCTGTCACTAAGGGGTCTATTTACAAAGATCTTTTTAGTGCGATAGGGCCAGTTTTCACTTCAAAACCATGTAAATGCCCCCATAGTAAAATAATAAAGGTTAGTAGTAATCTAAAGAAAAAATTAATTTACAGTATAAAAAAAAAAAAGTCACTTACCTGCTCTGCTGGGGTCCAGTCTTCTAAGCTTTTAATCCCGGAGAGGGGATCTTGACAAAAACAAAAAAACAAAAAAAAAACCATGGGCATGTCGCATGTTTGGTAAAACATCTTTTTGTGCCTTGGAACACAACTTGAGACTGGACCTTCTTTCATTTTATGATAGCATTCATACAGATTTCCGCCACATGTAATTTTTCCACGTGCGTGCACTGCTCAAAAATATTCCCAAATGCTATAAAAATGTTGTGAGTGCTCAACTATACACAAGACCCTTTAACTATAATTATTACATAACAATCTTTTATTTATATATAACAGTGATAAAATGGTTACTGTCCATGATACATCTCCTTTTGGGAAAAAAAAACAAACAATTGTTGTCTTAAAAAAAGTTGTTTAGAAATTTCTTAATAGATATACTATATTCACTCCAGAAAGTTTAGGATTAAGGGACCGTGTTCACAGATCAGAATAACTTAGTTGCGGCAATATCCCCACCTAACTCATCTGACCTCCCCCGTTTTTAAGGTTCTTATGACACTTAAGAGTGTGTATTTTCCTTCTTAAGAAGGAAATTATGCATAGAGGTGCCTTCCCCGCGCCCTCCCATCACCTATTTAAATCTCTCTCCCCCCACCCACTCGCGGCACACCTCTTCCTTCTTAAATATCTACGTGCAGTGTTTAAAGACCTAAACGGTATGTAGATTACATAAATGACCTACTACGCATGCAGGGCCGGTGCTAGGTCCCTGGGCACCCTAGGCGAAGTTTGGCCTGTCTCCCCCCCACCCCCGCACCACACTGTCTTTATATGTGCCCCTTCATATGCCCCTTCAGACCTCTATGCCCCCCATTCCTCTATGCCCTCTTCATATTCCTCTTCAGGCTTCCATGCCCCCCTTCAGGCAGCTCCCCCTCCCCAAACAGTTTTAATTAGGTATTGCAGGCTCCCCTCCCCAGTTTTAATTAAATATTGCAGGCCCCCCTCCCTAGTTTTAAGCATGTATTCCAGGTGCCCTCTCCAGTTTTAGGGCTCCATTTACTATACATATTTTCAGGTGATATTGGGTGTTTTAACACTAAAACGCTCATTATCACCTGAAAATAGACAGTTTAAAAGTTACTAAAGTGCATTCGCCATGGAAATCTTGTTTCCATGGCGATGCACAAACACTTCATAAGACTTCGGCGCCCCGTTGATATTAACAGGTGCCGAAGCTGTCTTACAAGTTACTATCCCTCGGTGCTGAAATTCTTACTCAGCACCGAGGGAAAAAATAACGCCATCTGTGGATGGCGTTATTAGCTTCATGCCAGCAATCTCCCCATATTCCCCCCTTTTCCTCCCCCTAATAGCCGTTATTAGGGGGAGGAAAAGTGGGGTATGTGTGGGGAGACCGCTAGCATGAAGCAGGATGCGGTCATTAAAAAAAAAACCAAACATTAAAATAATAAAAAAAAATACATAACTCACCTGTCCGGGAGACGCGTCCGTCTTTGAAGACTCCGGCCCCGATATGAAGACCCTGCGCATGCGCAGTGGGTTTTCATATCTGGGCTGAAATTTTCAAAAGGCAGTCGCAGACTCTGCTGCGGCGCTGAGGTGAGTAAAGGGGGTGACAGAGGCTCATCTCTTGGTCACCCCCTTTACTCACCGCAGCGCAGCAGGAGATAAAAACAAAAGGTAGGTAATGGAAGTGAGGGACTGCTCCCGCCCCCCCGGGACCGGAGCTCCAGGCGATCGCCTAAGATCGCCTAATGGTAGCGCCAGCCCTGTACGCATGCATAGTAGGCAATTTCTTAAAAGACCGTTCTTATGAAGCCAGAGCTTCTTAATCATGAATACAGTCCAAGGACTTTATTAAAACTGCTGTATTACTGTATGTGATTAAATAGAAGGTGCTTATATAAAAAATGACAGCTGAGAAATCTGTGTTATTGTTTGATTTGAGGCGCACAGCTGCATTCACGGTGCTGTTACAAAACCTGGAAGGGTAATCATGTGAGTTTTCACAGAAAGGAATGTTAGCTCTGCAGATAGCTTGGCTTTTCTCACAGTTGGAAAAGTATTAACCACGATTTACTGAGCAATGACAATGTCTTGTTCCTTCTCCTTTATTCAGAGCCACTGTGTGCTTTACCCAGTCTTTCTTCTATATATTTATTTTTATATTTTTTTATAATGTTTTGTCTATCTACCAAAAACATGCAATTAAAATGTTTCTTTCTGGGATGCCTTCTTCTAATATTATATAAGCACTGTGATATCTTGGCATGCCATGAATATTTCCTTCTGTGTGACTATAATATGTGTGATATAGCTATACAAAATAATCATGTACATTTCTCATGATTCTTAATTCTCTTAACAGGATGTTTTTTAACCAATGCCCTAAAAACTGCGTAAGTTACCTACCAGTTGGTGGGGTTTGCCGGTATGATGTGCTGATTTGTGACACATTTTCTGGCAAACCTGTTGCGGTTGCAGAGATTTCTTTGATGTTTCAATTTAGACACCGTGGCCACTGTGAGCAATCTGGTTGTGATTGCTCCAACGGCAACAGTAAGATTTCCCCCCAGGCCCTTACCCTTACACTAATCCTCACCCTAACCCTCCCCTTCTATTACACTAACCTTAACCCTCCATGTTCCGCAGCCTAACTCTAATCCTTCCTTCAGGGCCGTTGCTAGGGTGTTCGGCACCCACCTGCAAATAATACTCACCAAGTCCACAGCTCCCCCACTATAGTGCAGACTTTATAGTGACTCTATTTCCCCTATTGCTGTGCTGCCTCTCCAGCCTGACGCCACTCTCCAGCCCAGTGCCAGGCTGCCCCACATACCCTTGCAGAGCACATTCTATCGGCCCTTCCTCTCCTTCTTTCAGCCTAATACTCCCCTTTTATCAGCCTAACTATAACCCTGCCCTTCTATCAGCCTAACCCTAACCCTCCCATTCTGTCAACCTAACCCTAACCAGCCCCTTCTCATAGCCTAACCCTAACCTTCACCAACCAGCCGCAGCCGTCCCCCCAGCCTGCCACAGATTGTTTGGGAAGGAACTTTTTCCAAATAGTGCCATTAGCTATAGTACTCATTCCCATCCTTAAATATTGGCCATTCCGACCTGCATACCCTACCAGTTATCTTACTATTGAACGAATCCTGAGCTAAGATGTACAGGTGACTTCTGCACGCTGGATGCTTAAGTCGCCTGTTCCATTCATACCGCGCATGAGAAGTACCACAGTTCACTGGCTTCCGTGCATTCAGAACTTCCTACGTTTGGCGTGCCAGACCACAGTGCATAATTTCTAGGCACAGTGACTGGACTTCTAATTTAAATCGCACAGTAAGGGCTGTGTTCAGCCCTTAAGTACAATTGCCTTATTGGCACGTTTACACTAACCTGTGGACAAGATATGGTAGGGTTCTGGACACATAAATGTTCAGTATTCCATACCTGAGTGGGGGAGTGACTTTTCTACTTATGTTACACTCCGTTAACATGTCTGTATTTCTGTTCTGTTATTTTACTGTTCTATTCATTTTATGCCTGCCTATTTTACTGCTATGTATCTGCCATTGCTAGCTGTGCAGCTAGCTGCACAAGCTGCAGCTCAGCTATTAGCTCTGGAGGTGTGTCAGGCCCTCCTCACTGATTGGAGGAGGGTTCTTTAAATAGCTGCTGCTGGGATCTGCACACCGTCGGTTATAGCGTCTGGTCCTTGCTTTATGCTCGCTGACATCATGTGCCTGATAAGTGCTTTTTGCTCTTGCTACCCTGTTACCC
>WWET01007608.1:4511-18332 GCA_011038615.1 Limnodynastes dumerilii | reverse complement strand
TGCACCTCTGCAAGTTGTTATTGATAGAGAAGAGAGCCGTTTTCAGATATATATATATACATATGAAATGGAAATAATGGTGGAGCTTCAAAAAACAGACTGGAGATATCTTTAGACAGTAATTAGGAATGTAAGGACAATGGCGGATACGTGCTGCCTCTGCTTGCATTACTGAAGTCACTAAACTAACACATCAGTGTGCACATGAGTGCATAGGAGTATGTTAAGTAAGAGCAGGAAAGTCATGCTACAACGTTAATTACAAGATTTATACAAAGGACTACAAATATCCCACTGTTGTCCTTACATTCCTAAGGAATCCCCAGTCTATTTTTTGGTGCTTCTCCATTATTTCCATTTCATCTATAGACATTTACACATTCTTAGGGATTTAGCCACAGCGCTAATCCTGCTTTGGAATTGGATGCAGCCCCAGGTTTAGAAACAGACCGTTCAGAACTATTAATGAGGTAAACCATTACTAGTGCACCTTCTCACGCTCCCTGTCTGTCTCTCCCTTCCCCCTCTCTGTTCATCATCTTATCTCCTTCTCCCTCTCTTCCTCCACCTCTCCTTCCCCGTCACCCAAATGTATTCTTTCCCGAAAAAATCTCAGTTCCCTTGATGTTGCGGCTTTCACCTCATCCCTTGATCCCCTCCTCGCACCCATTTTCACCATGTAATGCCCCAATCTAGCCACCTCTCTCTACAATAATGCCCTCTCCTCTGCCCTTGATGCTACCTGCCCTCCCTCCTCTGTCTCCCTTCGCCACAACCCTGGCACTCCCTTCTCACTCGGTTCCTAAAGAAATGCTCCCGTGCTGCGGAGCGCCTCTGGAGGAAGTCCCATTCCCTTGCAGACTTTCTCCACAAGTTCATACTCTCCTCTTTTAGCTCTGCCCTCGCACTCACCAAGCAATCCTTCTTCAAGTCCCTCATCCTCTCCCAATCCCAATCTAACCCCCGCTGCCTCTTTGCCACCTTCAACTCTCTTCTCCCACCCCCTCCCCCTCCCTCTCTCCATTTCTGCCACTGACTTTGCCACCTTCTTTACTTCCAAGATTGACTTTCATCAGGAGCTCCATCTCCTCTACTATCGCCTCTCCTTCATCTCAATCTCCACCCTCTCATCCCCTCCTACCAATCTCTACCTTCATCCCTACCTGAGCTGAAGAAATATTCTCACTTCTTTTGTCATCCCCTTCGTCAACTTGCCCACTTGATCCCATCCCATCCCCTCTTCTCTTCTCCGGTCTCTCTCTTTCCACCTGCTCTCATCTTGCCAACCTCTTTAACTTATCCCTCTCCTCTGGCTTCTTCCCCTCCCCCTTTAAACACGCTCTTGTCTCCCCCATCCTTAAAAAACCTAACCTTGACCTCACATCACCCTCCAACTACCGACCTATCTCCCTTCTGCCCTTCGCCTCCAAGTTGCTTGATCGGCTTGTTTACAAGCGTCTAGTAGTCTACCTTGCTGACCACTCCATCCTGGACCCTCTCCAATCTGGGTTCCGCCCTCTGCACTCCACTGAAACTGCCCTGACTAAGGTCACAAATGATCTCCTTTCTGCCAAATCAAAGGACCACTTCTCCCTGCTCATCCTCCTGAATTTATCGGCAGCCTTTGATACCGTTGATCATCCTCTCCTTCTCCACACCCTTCGCTCCCTCTGCCTCTCTGGCTCTGTCCACTCCTGGTTCTCCTCTTATCTCTTGGACCGCTCCTTCTCTGTAGCAACTCCTAGCTCCTCCTCCCCTACTACTTCTCTTCCCGTTGGCATCCCCCAGGGCTCAGTTCTTGGTACCCTTCTGTTCTCACTCTACACCTCCTCTCTGGGTGACCTCATCAGCTCCTTTGGCTTTCATCACCACCTCTATGCCGACGACACTCAAATCTATCTCTCCTCCCCTGACCTTTCCCTCGAACTTCTGTCAAAAGTGTCAGATTGCCTCACAGCCATCTCCTCATGGATGTCCAAGCGTTTTCTGAAGTTTGGACAAAACGTAAATCGTAGTCTTCCCTCCTTCACGTATCCCCTCTACCCCTACTATGTCTATTACTGTTGGCGACTCCACCATCTCCTCCTCCACCCAAGCCTGCTGCCTGGGCGTCATCCTGGACTCCTCTCTCTCCTTCACCCCCCACATCCGCACCCTCTCAGTGTCCTGCCACTTTCATCTCCGCAACAATGCTAGCATCAGACCCTTCTTGACAACTGACGCTACTAAAACGCTCATTCACTCTCTTGTTATCTCCTGTCTGGACTACTGCAACATTCTCCTCTCTGACCTCCCTCTGGTCCACCCCTAAATGCTGCAGCCAGACTCATCTTCCTCTCCCAACGCACTGCCTCCACCTCCCCTCTTTGTCAATCTCTGGCTTCCTGTCCCTTTCAGAATTCTCTTTAAGCTCCTCACCTCAACTTACAAGACTCTCTCCTCCTCCACCGCTCCCTACCTCTCCTCCCTTATCTCCATCCACACTCCCTCCCGTCCACTCCGCTCCACTGGTGACGGCCGCCTCAACTCCAACCTGATAACTACTTCTCACTCCCGCATCCAAGACTTCTCCTGGGCTGCCCCTCTCCACTGGAACAACCTACCACATCCTATCAGGCAATCCAGCAAACTCCAATCCTTCAAATGCTCCCTTAAAACCCACTTCTTCAGGCTAGCCTACCCTTCCATCACCTAAGCCTACTTGTCCTCCCCATCTTCACCACTGTGTCTCCTGTTTGTTCACCCTCTCTCACTTAGCATGTTAGCTTTTATGAGCAGGGTCCTCCTTCCTCCTGTCATCATCCCTCTACCCTGTGATCATCTCTTCCCACCTTTTTCTCTCTACTGTATATCTCTCTCCTTATTCATCTGCTCCTGCACACTTACCCAGCATCTTTATTTCCTCACATATTATTTTGATATTTTTGTATTGTATTTAATTTTTGCTTTATACATGTATTATATTCCATATTTTTTACCCTCTGTTAATTATTGTATTGTATATGCAACTATTGTCTTTGCTATTGGCTCTGAACGGCGCTGCGGATACTGTGTGGCGCCTTATTAATAAACAATAATAATAATAATACTTTCTTTTTGTATATATATATTCATTCATAACTAAATGCTCGATTGCAATAAAACAATGTTTAGACTCTTAAGACATCACAGATTACAGTTTCCTTAAACAGGAACACATTACTAAATCACCAGGATACTGTATGTCATCCACATTTTTGTGCAACATGAGAATTCACATTAACTTTATATATAAAAATAAGTGTTGTAACTACAGTGGGTGCAACTCAGTGGTATATGTGGGGCACGTGCCTTAGGTGCCGATGGATACCCAGCTGTATGGGCTCTATCGGTGTCATTAAGGCATACCCACCATACGCAGTCCGCCTCTGCCGCAAACATCATAATCTTCCCTGCAGCTTAAGGAAGCTTTAGGTCCTGAATCCATGGCACGCTGGGCCAGGGGGGGCGGGGTGGCATGTGACCCCCAGGCTGTCTCTCTCCCACTGTGGCCAGCCAACCAGGATGCTGACTTAAGTCCCTACCAGGTCCACAGCCGCTCCGGCAGCAGAACCAGGGGGTCTGTGCACTTTAAGGGATCTGTGCACTTTAAGCAGTGGCCCGGTTCCTAGGCAACAGCACGCTGGGCATGATGACATAACAGACATCAGGCCCAGCACAAGAAGAGCGGACAGCAAGAAAGAAGAGGAGCAGAGAAGACAGGAAAGACCTGGAGGGAAGAAGATTGAAGACAAGAGAGATAGTAACCAAAAGGTAAGAAAGAACAGAGAGGGTAGTGGGAGTGGTGCTTTGGTGGGCACTGTGTGTGTAAGCGATGGTATGGTGGGCACAGTGTGTGTGTGTGTGTGTGATGGTATGGTGGGCACTATGTGTGTGTGTGTGTGTGATGGTATGGTGGGCACTGTATGTGTGTGAGTGATGATAAGGTGGGAACTGTGTGTGAGTGATGGTATGGTGGGCACAGTGTGTGTGTGAGTGATGGTATGGTGGGCACTGTGTGTGTGTGAGTGATGGTATGGTGTGCACTGTGTGTGAGTGATAGTATGGTGGGCACTGTGTGTGTGAGTGATGGTATGGTGGGCCCTTTTTTGTGTGGGTGATGGTATGGTGGGCACTTTGTGTGTGAGTGATGGTATAGCCACTGTGTGTGTGGGTACTGTGTGTGAGTGCTGGTGGGCACTGTGTGAGTGATGGTATGGTGGGCACTGTGTGAGTGGTAGTATGGTGGGCACTGTGTGAGTGATAGTACGGTGGGCACTGTGTGAGTGATAGTATGGTGGGCACTGTGTGAGTGATAGTATGGTGAGCAGTGTGAGTGATAGTATGGAGGGGACTGTGTGAGCAATAGTATGGTGGGCACTTGGTGTGTGAGTGATGGTATGGTGGGCATTGTGTGTGTGAGTGCTGGTGGGCACTGTGTGAGTGATAGTATGGTGTGCACTGTGTGAGTGATGGTATGGTGGGAACTGTGTGAGTGATAGTATAGTGGGCACTGTGTGAGTGATGGTATGGTGGGCACTGTGTGAGTGATAGTATGGTGGGCAGTGTAAGTGATGGTATGATGGGCACTGTGTGACTGATAGTATGGTGGGCAGTGTGAGTGATGGTATGATGGGCACTGTGTGATTGATAGTATGGTGGGCACTGTGTGAATGATAGTATGGTGGGCACTGTGTGAGTGATGGTATGGTTGGCACTGTGTGAGTGATAGTATGGTGGGCAGTGTGAGTGATGGTATGGTGGGCACCGTGTGAGAGATAGTATGGTGGCCAGTGTGAGTGATGGTATGGTGGGCACTGTGTGAGTGATAGTATAGTGGGCAGTGTGAGTGATGGTATAATGGGCACTGTGTGACTGATAGTATGGTGGGCAGTGTGAGTAATGGTATGGAGCGCACTGTGTTTGTGATAACCCTTTAACAGTGTTGTGACAATCTAAATGATGCAAATTAAAATGTTGGCAGGTTCTTATTTATAGTCTGTTAATATAGTATTTCTCCTTAATGCTCCAGAGGATCAAATGTAAAAAGAGAGAAACATAAAAGTGATGAATCAAAATTAAATGCAATATATCCACACTTCAAACCAATCGAAACACAAATCAATGAATCAAAACAAGCTCAATAATCATAAATACATGGATAAAAAATCATAATATTAGGTAAATTAAAGTGCCAACAGAAAGATCCTGCCCAGAGGTCATAAGATAGAATATCCGATTGAATGCAATTAAAAGTACCTGCCAGACACTACCTAAGCACTGAGGGATTGTTAACCCTAGATCGTCTGAAAAACATCCTACCTTGGGAATAATATATACAGAACAACTTTCTTTTCACAGCACTGTTAGAGTATTATCCATTTGTATCTGTTTATTATTTCTTCTTGGATATCTCTTGACAGCTGCAGTTTTAGCACAGTTGGTTCTATTTAACTGCTTATTTGGCAGTGTGAGTAATAGTGGTCCATATTTAGAGAACTGCATTTTCTCTGATTTCCGTGCGTATTTTTAAGTACATTTAAACTGCGCATGTGTAGTAACTTAAGTTAACGTAGACTACACGTGCGGAAATGCCTAGCGGACGGGCTCGTGAATCGGACGTGGGAAATTCCGCACGGAACTCCCACGGAAAAATACGCATGGAGGGATTTACATAGAAATAGGCGGGGAGAGGCATTTACATGAAGGGAAGTGGGCGCAATTACAAAGATACGCACGGACGGAGGACACATACGCTCGAAAATAGCTGCAGATAGTTAGGGCTAGTCTATGGAGGCAGAAATCTCTGTGGGCATGGATTAGCAAGGGGAGTGACTGGGGTTTTGGTGGGTGTAACTTGCTCTGTCTGTGCGTATATTTGCGGCCCGATCGCCGGACGGATCTCTGAATACGGCCCAGTATGGGTAGTTTGGGAGTGATACTGGGCCGGATCCACAACAATGTACGTCGCTCCAAATACGGCCATCAAATGCCGAAAATATCTCCTGTGCATGCATAGTAACTAATTTACGTAATCTACATATCGTTTTGCTACGTAGAATGCGTATATGCGGTCTTAAAGACTGCATATACGCAATCTACATAGCAAAACGATATGTAGATTACGTAAATTAGTTACTACGCATGGCATGCGCAGGAGATATTTTTGGCATTTGATGGACGTATTTGGAGCAACGTACGTTGTTGTGGATACGGCCCAGTATGTTTAGTGTGTGAGTAATAGTATGTGTAGTGAGTGAGTGATAGTATTGGCACTGTGTGAGTGATAGTATGGGCATTGTGTGAGTGATAGTATTGGCACTGTGTCAGTGATAGTGGCCCTGATTCAGAGATTGAAAATAAGAACTTAAAGTTACACCTGGGCTAAACCATGTTGATTTCAGGGGAGTCAAATTTCATTTGTTGCAACAGTATTATAGTTAAAAGGTGATGTTTCCCAGCTCAAGTCTAATTAGCAGTTTAAAAGTGAAGCTGATCAGGTATCTGTGTGCAATAAGTAAAAGCAAAGCATTCTCCCTGCATGCATAGAATACAATTAACTTGACTCCCCCTGAAATCAACATGGTTTTGCCCAGGTGTAACTTTAAGTTCTTATTTTCAGCCTCTGAATCAGGCCCTGTATGTGTACTGTGTGAGTGATAATATGTGCAGTGTGTAAGTGATAGTATGGGTAGTGTGTGAGTGATATTATGGGTAGTGTGTGATTGATAGTATTGGCACTGTGTTAGTGATAGTATGGGCACTGCGTGAGTGATATTATGGGCACTGTGTGAGTGATAGTGTGTGTGAGTGATAGTATGTTTAGTGTGTGAGTGATAGTTTGTGTATTGTATGATTGATAGTATGTGTAGTGAGTGAGTGATAGCATTGGCACTGTGTGAGTGATAGTATGGGCATTGTCTGAGTGATAGGATGTGTAGTGTGTGAGTGATAGTATGGGCACTGTGTGAGTGATAGTATGTGTACTGTGTGAGTGATAGTTTGTGTAGTGTGTGAGTAATAGTATGGGCACTGTGTGAGTGATAGTATGTGTACTGTGTGAGTGATAGTTTGTGTAGTGTGTGAGTAATAGTATGGGTAGTGTGTGAGTGGTAGTATGGGTAGTGTGTGAGTTATAGTATGCGTAGTGTGTGAGTGATAGTCTGTGTAGTGTGTGAGTAATAGTATTGGCACTGTGTTAGTGATAGTATGTGTAGTGTGTGAGTGATAGCATGGGATGTGTGTGAGTGATAGTATGGGCAGTGTGATAGTGTGGGCATGATAATGTATGGATTGTGAGATGGAATGGGCATGAGAAGGTATGGGCAGACTGATAGTATGGACTGTGAGATGGTATGGGCAGTGCGATGGTATGAGCAGTGTGATTGCTAGTATGACAGCGTGATAGTGATAATTATAAATAGGATCAGCAGTCTTGGGGTAAGGCTACATGGAGGGGAGTCTTAGGGTCAGGCTGTGGGGAAGGGAGTCTTAGGGTTAATACTTGCTCAAAAGTCAAATAAAATGTGATTACAATATACTGTACACATAAACCTCATTTATTCTGCCATCAGTTACATATCCCTTGAAAGCTTTTTGTAAGGTTTCTTCTTATACCCCGTTCAGATTACCACCTAAAAGCCGGGGTTTTCATGAAATGACCGGGTTTCATGAAAACCCCGGCTTTTTTTGGCAATCTGAATGCAAACCCCGGGTCTCTCTAGCCGGGTCTTAGACCTGGCTAAAAAGAAGGGTTTTGCCGGCTTTTTCAATAGCCAGCTTTTTGCGTTCAGATTAAGCTAAAAAGACGGCTTTTTTCCCTGCTGCCGGCTTCTAAAAAAAATAAATAAAAAAAATAAAAAAAAAAAGCCGGTGCTTTCAGCTCAGTCTGAACGCACCACTTTGAAATTTTCAAAATTCTGCCCCCTGCCTAAAAAGCCGGCTTTTTAGGGCAATGTAATGTAATAGCGCTATTATAGTGTATTTGGCAAGGTCCATGAACTTATTGTATTCATTTTGCAGCTTCTGCTTGTTTGTGATGTGTCTGAAATGCTCTGTGATAGAGCAGACTGATTACTATAACCCTTACTGTATATAATATATATGAACAAATAAATAAATAATTTTTGGGATTGCCCGTGTTCCATTTAACATAGTTACTCCTCTGGTGCAGATGCTATTGGGCCCAGCGGTCATAGCCCCTTTCCAGGTTCCACAACCTCTTATTATGCTACACCCATTTCTCAAATCTACACTGAACACAGCGTGGTGTTAAGTTCTACATATGTGCATCACTGCACATGTACAAAAGTGGCTGCTGATATGTTGTTACAGTTAAAAATACAGAGTAGAACAGCATTGCTGGGCCCCTTTGGAAGTTTGCAGTCATAATGCTAATTTCACAGAAGGCTTTGTGAGTCCCTGGGGAGGATAACACAGTATAAAAATCTATTGGTCTCTTGCAATTTAGAGTCCTACTGCCAGCTTCAAAAATTTTGACTTCGCACGCCTGCCTCATTACAAGAAATCAGACTCCAGATTAGACCCCGTCCACCCACCTTCTTATTAAACATCATACATAGATAAGGCCTTTTACCTCCTTATAAAAGCCAGGACCCAACCCCTTCCCCAACTCTCTATTACAAATCAAACACCAGGAGCCCGATCCAAAGGTGAACTTTACATTGTTGTGTAGTGTGCCTTGATGTGTATTTTTAGTGCATATGTGGAGAAACAGTACACACGTCCACCAATGCATTGCTAACTTCTCAGCAGGACTCAAAAGTTTAATGTCATTTATACACAGATGCCGTTTCTCTAAAAGTAACAAATGTACAAATTCATCATATTTTTACTTAACCTGCAAACAATCGATCCAGACTACAAAATTTAGACACTTTGGACCGTATTCACAATTAAGAATGCTTTAGGTTCTTAATTATACGCAAAAAGTAACATGCCGACTCTCGAAATGCCCTCAGGTTTCAGCTTCTTAGCCGACTTATGAGTACCATAGGACTACTTTATCTTTAGTTTCGTAGTTGTCTTTGTAAGTTTAAAAATTAGGAACGCAGCAGGTTAACCACGTCCAGAATTCCCCATTTAAATGCAATTGGTGGTGCCTATCCCATGCTATTTACTTTTGGGTTTTATTTTCCTTAAGGGAATTACGTAATGTAATGTATTATTTTTAGAAATTTTCTATTATAATATGTTCCATCTCCACTGTTGTTTCAAGAGGTCTTATATTATCATACCTCCCTACAGGGAGAAATGTCATTATTTTATTATTTATTTTATGCATATCATTAGCGGTAAATATTTTTTATTTTATTTGGGGGTGTTAAATGTAAATATTTTATTGTATGTAGGGGTATTCAATGTCATTATTTTTTTTTATAGGGGACATTAAATGTTAAGTATTTTTTTAATGTGAGGGGCCAGCCCTATATTTTATTTAGCAGCTAGGAGAGGTATTAATTTGTTTCTTCTTGCACAGGATGACAGGGCATGCTGGTGCTTGTGGTTCTACAAGCACCAGCATGCCCTGGCATCCTTGGGCATACTGATGCTTGTAGCACCAGAAGCATCAGCATGCCCTGCCGTACAAAAACCCAGGAAATTCATTGGCGGTGTGAAAGGGACAGACCCAGGAATTTCCCGGGATTTTTGTGTGATTAAAAGTGTTCTGGTTTTTTTTTTGCCCCAGCATTTATTCCCAGAAAAACCCGGGTTGAAAATACCGGTTTTTCGGCGTTGGCGGTGTGAAAGGGGTATTAATGTATTAAACGTTGTGTTTATCGTCTGTATCATCATAAATGATCACTGAAGAGTCGTTTTGCTTGGCTTCACATCATGTGCACATTCCAGTAGCTCAAACATTCACCATTTGGCCTTTAAAAATAAGTCTGTCACATGAGAACTAAAAAAGATCAGCTGTTACATAAGTTGTGTGACCTGGGCAGGTTAAACAGTGTCCTGGGACATCTGTGAAAACTGTCTGCATCCAGTTACAATTTAGAAATAAACAAATTGAGATAACATATAAAGGAGAATGGATGTAATGTAGTGTGGGCACTAAAGTGCTAAGATAAAAAACTAAACAATGTAGTACTATAGGACAGACCCATAAACGTCACAGTGCAAACAACAAATTATTACAAAAATGATTTCCATGAATTTATATGTTGAATAATAGAAGTCAACACTGTCTAATGGTCCTCAGTGTTAACAAGGGTTAATAAAAATCTACTAAATAGAGGATCCTGATGAGTTCAAGCTATAAGCGCATGAACACTGTAAAGGACTGTGGGACAGGAATACTCAGGGAAGATGTATGTAGGAACAAGGAACATTATTAAAATGAGATTCACATATTTTACAATACAAATTGTGAATTCATAATGTGGAAAGTGGGTAAAACATAGGACCACAATAAGCACAAATGAAAAACACCATGTCTAATAATTTCCATTCACAATCAATTATTATTCAGCAGTCAGTTGAAAGATGATCTCAGCGTGTTTGGCCTTCTTTGTGACAAAATTTACATTTTATAAAATAAATTACAAAGGATTGTAACTAATTGACCTCATCTGCTAATGTCTCGGCACATCTTGTAGGTGGTTGCAGTTCCCGGTCAGAAGTTCTCAATTGCGAAATAGGGACATCTGAAAGTTCCTTTTCGGATGTCCCTATTTTGAATACTTACCAATTTATACTTTTTTTTCAGAATGGGTGAGTATATCGATCCATTCTCATTCGGAAATACCACCGCCGACAATATCCCTCCGCCACCGCCACTATCGCCGGACCGAACAAATGGTAAGTAACCTCTCTTTGTGAGGGATAGGGTTAGGCTGCAGGGGAGGGAGGGTTAGGGTCAGGCTGCAGAGAAGGGACAATTAGGGTCAGGCTGCGGGAGATGGTGGGTTAGGGTCAGGCTGTCAAGAAAGAAGGGTTAGGGTAATGAGAGGGGAGGGTTAGGGTTAGAATTAGTGAAGAGTGTGGGGTATTGTTTTTTTATTTACTTTTCGGAGCACTGAAAGCTCCTCGAGGCATATGCAATCGAAAGTTTCGGACTGGCTGGGAGGTAACGGCCCTATCGAAATAGGGCCATTCTAAGCGGGGACCCACACCCCTTGTAAGTGAGTAAGTAACTTCTGTTCCCACATGTATAACAATAGTCATGTTGGGAATGCTCCCAAATAAAAAGACAGCAGCAGACGTACTAAGTTCCGTTCCCCTGGAGATCCATAGCGTAATATCCGGCTGGCGGAAAATCACCTGACTCCGCAAGCAGCTTGCAGAAGTCAAGTGACATAAGGAATCTGGTCTGCAATTATCAAGCGCCTCAAATGTGAACCGTCCGTATTTGTGCCCTATTCATGGATCTCTATTTCTCATATTCTCAATTCAACAAAAATGAATATTTTGATAATAATGATTCTCTGGTTTCTTTTTCAATATCAGCCAATTCCTTAATACAGAATGCATGATTTTATAACTAATTTCATAGGGACGAGAGATGTAGGACATACATTCTGTTTCTATATAAGTTAGCTCTAGAATGTGATCTTATCTTTCTAGATAATAAGTAACAACAGACCTCACAGTCATAGAAACGAAAGCCAAAGCAATACATATGTGTACTCATAGATGTGATAATTAATACCATATTGACCATGAGATAACAGGGAACAGCATGTAGCCAATTATTTATGGTATAGTGTAACGGAATGAGAATAAGGTGTCTCGTTATTTCCATCACCAAACATGCAATCCAATAGCACGGCGTCCTCTCTTCTTGTATTTTACAATAACTACCCCTTTTCTCCCCCTAATAATTCTGTCTACCTAACAGTATTATAAGCTTGCCTAATCACAACCTTTACTTATTATATAGGTGCGATACTGTTATTAATGAATTTACCATCACTTTGTACACAGATCCTTTATTGGATACTGTGTAAATAAAAGACTACTCCTGCCACGTGATCCTTTCGCCATGCCACAGCTTATAGCGAAACGCGCTTCGGCGCCAAATCCCACTGCAGGTGGACTCTACTCTGTAATCACCCACTTCCATATGCTCCCCCTACGCACCAGATACCGGTAAGACCGTTCCTCTATCCCTAGGGACAGCGAGGTGCTCCTTTGGAGCGAAGCACCGCCATGAGGCGGTTTTGTTATTTTGTTTTGTTTATTTGCTATTTGTTATTTTGTAGCGGCTAGGGTCCAACAGGTTCTGCTGATTACCCGGTATCATAACACATTATTGCTGCCTATGCTGTATTTCTACCTGCATTGATGTTTACTTTATCCATTGTGGAACACACAGTTTTTTTCTCTGTAGCTGGGTTAATACGTTTTTTGATTTGTTTAGAGTCCGTTACCCACCTGTAACTGGGTGCTTTTTTCTAATAGCATTGACTATATATATCTAATATTGGAGCTGGAAGACTTTTGATATGATTTATGATTAATATCCCTAATTATATTTCGTTAGCGTTTTTAAAATAACATGTCACATTTTTTAGATGACCCTATTAAAATTTGTATTTTACCGCCCTAGGGCCTGATCCAGACCTACGCCCGCCGTCGCTAGGACGACGGGCGCAAGATCGGCTGAAAAGCCGATCTGCGCATGCGCCGGGCAGATTGGGCGTCCGTAGGAACAGCGTAGGGACGCTGGAGGGGGCGTCCCCCTAGCGTCCCTATGTTAAGGTTAGTGAAGGTGGGCGGGGGGAGGGATTATAATGAGGGAGGGAGGGCTTAGTGGTAATACACTCGTGTATTACCCATTGCTTACGCCGGCTGAAGTTAGGGTAGCCTTTAGCCGGCGTAGGCAATGGGAAATACGCCCGCACAGGGGGAGTGTCGGGGACAGTGGACGCCGATACGTTGTGCTTTAGTAAGCACAGCACATCGGCGTAGGTCTGGATCAGGCCCCTAGTGTGCATCATAGGTGCGGCCCTTTTTCCCTCTTTTTAGTTTCTCTATAACCTCAAAACAACATTGTCCAACATATTTCCTCGCCGCAAGCTTGCATCTTCCTTGTCTCATGAAACTTTGGATTAAAATGATATATACAAAGTTATGAGCTTTTGCAGTTACAATTATACCGACAATTTCTGCAGCTGTGCGGTATCTGATTATCTTTCCTTTCAACAATGTATAAAAAGAAGCACGCTTTGGTTTTTTTTGAACATCCAAAAAATCACGAAGACCGATGGTAAATTGTTGGACAAATGTGAGTAGCGCATATGCTTGTATGACCATCTGTATGAATTTTCTGCCGGTCTTCTGTGCAGCATAAGCAGATATCTGTAAAGTATCTACAGAATCTCAATTTATTCAGCAGATGGTTAAAAGAGATGATGATTTCAGATCTGCTGGTAAATTAGTATAATGGCCCTTGATCCTGGACTACGCTGCCTGGCGTAGTCCCCTTGCCGTGCAAGGGGAGTGTCAGGGGGAGTCCTACGATGTAACGCTGAGCATTACATCATAGGTCTGGATCAGGCCCAATCTGTACACATGAACTGGCATGCTCAAAATGACTTGTAATTATCAGTTTACTTGTAAGAGCAATAATATCTTAAGTATGTTTGAACAGGCATGTAACTAGATTTACAGGCAAGACTCTATGTGCAAGGATTTGTCAACAGATTTTCAGAGATTTTGCTAAACATATTTATGTTAAAAAAGTTGCTTCATACAAAGGTTGCCACTATATCGACCAGGGGCGTTTTTAGAAATGAAGGGGCCCGTGTGCAGACCCCCCAAATGGACCCCCCCCCT
>WWET01007607.1:0-23205 GCA_011038615.1 Limnodynastes dumerilii | reverse complement strand
TAGGATTATATGATATGATGCACTTACTGCTCAAGTAATTCATATGTAAGTTATTATTGTATAGGCACTGGAATATTTATTGATCTGATGTGATGTGAAGTTTGTTTAACTTCTTTTCTCAACATTCAAATTTGGTCTTTGCCGACCCTCCAAAATAAACTAAAAACATTGTATCTTTAGAAATCAATCTATTGTCGTCTGTCTTCAAAACGAAATCCCACTACTCTCACCTCTCCATAAAGCTTCAAAGGAACCTGAGGAACTAGTATAATCATAACACAGTTTTACTCCAGCTCTCACACATATAGCAAATTATCAGGGGAATTCGGTCATTAGATTAGAGTTAGGGGTGTTACATTACTATTCTGAATATTTCGTTTTTGCAACTGATGTTCTTATAAATAAATTCAATCTTTATTGTCACAACAGTGGAGGTGTGCATTTTTAAGGATCCTTTTGTCCAGGAACTGAGTTCCGGGTTTTTCTCTTTTGTACATGGTTATATTGGATTCGTAAATAGCACCCTCATATGGTTATCTCAATATAAGTTGTGCTGCAACATTGTAGTTTCCTTTGCCTTTGTCAAAGTATTTCATGTCACGCAGATGTTTATGGTCTTTGGGGTTCATAATATAACTGTGGGGTTTGGAAAAGATGTGTAGGGTGACATGAGCTCATTGAGGGTGTGGGTGTTTTATGTTTTAATACCTGTCCAGTTGGCTCGGCATTGGTGTTAATATTCTGTAATCATTACGTTTAAGGAGTTAGGTGTTTTGGTTTTCACATTGGGGCAGATAACCCGGCTGAACAGAACATTTTATTCGGTTGTGGTGATATTGAATACTATTGAATGTTTCCGGTACATGTCTTACCAAGGCTTTTCCAGAGCTAATGTTCTTCCAAGACCAAATGAAGTGAATGTGGTTTCTTCCAGACAAGGCGTTGTCTATAGGGTCTACAGTAGCATGATGGAATCTCCCATGTGTCTGATCGAGAACTCAGAGAATGATACATTCCGGGTAAACAGTGAAGCAATTGCCGTCCTATCAGAGATCCAGCAGCCGGTGGTGGTGGTGTCCATTGTGGGCATGTATCGTACTGGGAAATCCTATCTCATGAACAAGCTGGCTGGATCCCAGAGAGGTGAGCAGTCTGGAGGTGACACCAGGTTGTGTCATGAGGGTTTGTCCATGTGACGACTTACATATTGTCCACATAATCTTCATATATTTCTAGGGTTTGATTTGGGCTCAACTGTCCAAGCCAAGACCAAGGGCATCTGGATGTGGTGTCTTCCCCACCCCACAAAGGAGAATCACACACTGGTCCTGCTGGACACTGAAGGTCTGGGAGATGTGGAGAAGGTATGTTTCAGTGGTATCATATATTGTACAATATAGGTAATAATAATAATAATAATAATAATAATCCAGATCCATGCAGATGTTGCCCGGTGTAATTTAGCGTCTGTAACTACAGCATAGACACGGATGAGGGTGGTGGGCAGCTCCGTAACTACGCTGTAGTTATGGAAGCTGGGTGGGGGAAGGAGGATAATTAGGACGAGAGGGCTGGCTATAGTGTTTTACACTCCCGTGTGAGTGTAGTCAGACACAGTTACGCCGGCTGAAATTAGAGTACCTTCAGCTGGTGTAACTGTGTGTAACTACGCTCACACAGGGGCAGGGGGAGTGCACCAGAGCTACGCTGCCCGTACTTACTGACAGCGGGCCAGTGTAACTGTGTGTAACTACGCTCACACAGGGGGACGGACAGGGGGAGGCCATGTGAGCTACACTGCCTGTACTTACTGACAGCGGGCAAGTGTAACTGTGTGTAACTACGCTCACACAGGGGCAGGGACAGGGGGAGGGCACCAGACGGCGGGCCAGTGTAGCTCTGGATCTGGCCCGTTATGTGTAAGCCTGCTTTATGTACTGCGCATGTTCAACACAGACACTTCCGCATCGGAGCGTAGGGGACTGATGCTGCGTTCTGATGTGGAAGTCAGTCTCCGATGGGTGTGCTCCTCTCTTGCATGTTCTGATTGTAGGATAACAAGTTCCTTATGTTAGTCTCCATTGTGGAAGCTGCAACATGGGATCTAATCCTCTGCACTGCGTCTCCAACATCATTTAAATAGAATATTGGGACATTATGTTACAGGGTGATACAGGGAATGATGTGTGATATATTGTACATTAATATGGGGTCTGTATAGAGGATAATATGTGACATTATATTACAGGGTGATAGAAGGAATGACGTGTGGATATTTTGCTTGGCCGTCCTACTGAGCAGCATCTTTGTATACAACAGTAAAGGAGTCATTGACGAGGACGCCATAGAGAAGCTGCGGTATCCTATAAACTGATAATCTAATGTACTCTCTATCTTAGACTTCTTGGACCAGATCTAGGCTTCTAGCGTGTGGCTATTGGAAGTCCATCTGTGTGGGGGGAGTGGTTAGCAGTGCAAGCATGATATGTGGACACAGCGGATCTCTGGTTGCAGAACACTTGGGACTGGATACACGCTTATATTACAATGCAGGATCACCACATAGTGTAGTTAATGGAGGGGGTGGGGTGGCATTCAGACCGCTACATTAGAACTTTCATTTTGTCCTCATGTAAAATGACGATGCATTGAAACTCTGTAAAGTGTGGAGGGCACTAAGCATGTTGTACTCTTAATAACCCTCCCGCTGTCCACTCAGCATTTGAGCTGTTGGCATCCCTAGCTATAGGCAGTATAGGCAAGTCGCCTATAGCGGCATCTCGTCAGGGGGGCACCCCAGGGCAGAAACGGAACCCTAGCACATGTGTGGTAGCTCCTTCCCCTTGTAAAGCAGAGCAGTGCTGATTTTCAGCCAGCTGCCAGCCCAGGCACCATTGTATCACTACTGAGACCCTCTATGAGCAGAGCTGATTTTCTGCTAGCAGGCTCCAACCAAATCTTGCCTAGGGCACCAAATTGGCTAGGGCCGGCCCTGGGCATCCTGCCCTTTATCGCAATAACCACCAGTAACACTCCTGGTATGGACATCAAAGGATACAGATCTGGGGGCTGATTCAGTGTTTGGGAGTAAGGGCAGAATAGCTGTAAGTGTACAACTTGGATAAACCATTTTACAATCTGATAGGGGATAAGTCATTTAAATTCCTTTGCATGCAGGGAAAATACCTTTGCACATAGAACTCACATACTGCACAGCTTTAGGCTTAATCTATAAATTAGATCTGAGCTAAGAGACTTTACATCTCAATTCTTATTCTGTTTTCACAATTTAATATGACCTTCCCTCGCAGTCCATCATGGTATTGTTCAGGACTACATTTGCACCTAAAAAAAAGGTGTAAGTGCAACTCTGAATCAGTTCCCTGTACTGGTTGCAAACATGTTCCAATCCCAGCGATCAGGCCCGGATCTGGTTCTGAATCTGAGGATTTGGTCCTTTGTTAATAACTGTCTTCGGAGAGGACAATACACATCTTCAGGATAATGGAAGAGTTTTTCCTAATCTAGAAATCTTTTTATCAAGACCTTATTCTAATCCACCAGGTTTGTAGGGGAAATGTCCGATTATATTAAGGTAAAAACAAAAGACAATGATGATGAGGAGGCTGAGTTCTCCCAACATTTCCCCACCTTCATCTGGGCAGTCAGAGACTTTACACTGAGGCTGAATCTGAATGGAGAAGAGATCACGGAGGATGAGTACCTGGAGAATGCTCTGATGATTCAGAAAAGTAAGAATGAGAAACTTTGCTAACATATTGGTCAATGCTAGAGCTTTACGGAACCAGCTTAATAAAGACCAAGGGCCAGATTTACTAAGCTGCGGGTTTGGAAAAGTGGAGATATTGCCCATAGCAACCAATCAGATTCTAGCTCTCACTTTCCTATTACATACTAGAGAATGTCTGCTAGAATCAAGTTGGTTGCTATGGGCAACATCTCCACTTAGTAAATCTGTCCCCAAGTGTTACACATATAACAGTGAGAATGTCAAAAGAGCTTAACATTGCTGCCTTACTGTGCGCAGACTTCAATTCCTATCTGTATGGAACTTGCATGGTCTGTCTCTGTCTCAGTGTTCAGTCTACTAGAGCGACCAAAGAAAATACCTAATGGTCACCTTACAACCAGGTAGAGCTTCATCTTCATGGAGAATCTGTGCACTAATTTCTAAATTGTATTTCTAAATTATATGTAATCTAAATAGCTGATTTTATTTATAAGCCCCAGATGCTAACAGCTTGAACCCCGTATAGCTATTCACCTTGTATCCTCTGTTATTGGGCCTAACCATTCACCAAGAAACTGGTAAACTTGAACGTATGCCTCAAGTGTCTAACTTGAAGTACATAATGAGAAGCACCAGTTTATATTATATACTCAACCCATTCCTAATTGAGCCATGATGGCAGAGACTATCCCATTATTCCAGTAGAAAGACTTTGGTGGTTGTGTAGAGCAATAGTCTACTAAAGGCGAATTGATAGGAAAATCTCACCTAGTTTCTTTTTTTTTCCTAAAAAGCTGAGACCAGAGTGGGAAATATACAAGAAAGGAACAATTGCAGAAACTGCATCCGAATGTACTTCAAGGCTCGTAAATGTTTTGTGTTTGATTTTCCTACGGGGGATAAAGATTTTCTCCAGAGGATGGACGAGGTGTCTGAGGATAAGCTCAGCCCTACATTCATAGACCAGACAAACGGATTCTGTCAATACGTTTATGAGAAGGCTGAAGTAAAATGTTTGGATGGGATTCATATGGTCACTGGGAGAGGTGAGAAGAATTTCTCCAATAGTAGCGCTTGGATTTAGTTACTTGTAAATTATATAAATTCAATAAAGTTGGGGGTTCAGGGCTACTAGAAACCCCCCAGGGTGCAACATTGCTCTCTCTTCCTTTCTCTCTCACTGCCTCTGTCTCTTACCACCTCAGTCTTTGTGAGTTTTAGTTATTTACACAGTAAGAACCTCAAATGTCCAGACATGTGCATACTTTCAGCAATAATTGTAACAGAGGTCACAACTGCTTCTGGTTGACCAATACATTGGCTTTTCACATTTTCAGTACTGGGAGAATTGGCAATGCTGTATACAGAAGCTATAATCTCCTCCAATTTACCCTGCATGGAGGATGTGACGTTAAGTATATCTGAGACAGAGAACAAGGCGGCCGTCCTGGAGGGAACACAACATTATGAGGACAAGATGAAGGAACGCGTCGTGTTCCCCACTGAGACACTCCCTCAATTCCTAGAGCTTAGTAGACAGTGTGAGGAAGAAGCCCTCCAGAGATTCTTGAAAAAATCCTTCAAAGACAAAGATCACAAGTTTCAGCATGAATTCATGGTAAGACTTTGTTCCAGACATACTTATAATAAAGTCATCTCAGTCAGATTGCATCCACTTTAATGTTCTGTATCACTGTAGAGGAAAAATTATCACAGAGTCCTTACAAAATACTGTCCTGCTATTTCTACCCAAAGTGTAAAAAAACAGACACAAAGGGGTATATTTACTAAGTCGATTTTGCAAAAAAAGACCAAACTCCCGAGACTTTGCAGGTGATAATAACATCACTGTATTCACTAAAGGAAAAGGGCCTGATCCAGACCTACGCCGATGCGCTGTGCTTACTAAAGCACAGCGTATCGGCGTTCACTTTGACCGACACTCCCCCTGTGCGGGCGTCCTTACGCCGACTGAAGGCTACCCTAACTTCAGCCGGGGTAAGGAAGGGGCCATATGCTCGCACAGGAGCGTATGGCCGCTTAGCCCGCCCTCCCACCCTCATTTAACTAGCTCCCCCCGCCCACCTACACTAACCTGAACGTAGGTACGCTGGGGGATGTCCCCTCCAGCGTCCCTACGGTACTGCTACGGACATCTGCCCAGGGCATGCGCAGATCGGCTTTTTAGCCGATCTTACGCTTACGCCCGCCGTCCTAACCATTTTTCAAAGTAAGGGGTGTTAATTAGTTTAAAATCTTTTGCATGCAGGGAAAATACTTTACTTTTACACATACAACTCACATACTGCAGAGCTTTATGTGTATTATATAAAACTGAGTTGAGCTAAGAAATGTAACCTCTTAATTCAAATTCTGGTTTCACAATTTAAATGGCTTGCTTGTAATTCAACATGATATTGTCCAGTTCTCTGAACTGGACAATACTCTGAATCAGATCCTCTAGATCAGTGTTTCTCAACCTCGGTCCTCAGGTGTCACTGCTGGGGCACAGGTGCGTTCATTACTAACTGACACATTTTAAAAGCTCCACAGGTGCTGCTCATTTTATCACTTGTGATTCTTTAAGGAAACCTAGAACATATGGACTGTTGGGGGGTCCTTAGGACAGAGGTTGAGAAACACTGCTCTAGGTGCATGAGCAACCCCAACACTTGTGTTACCTCTACCATGTATATGCATGAATATGAGTTGAAAGAAGTCTGGGTCATTATAAAAATGTTTTTATTTATCTTAATCCTTGAACCCAAAAGTGCAAACTTTTTTTTTTTACAGCTGGCTGCTGAAGAGCTGAATATTTTGGGGTCTGAGACTAACTATGATCCCCTTCCCCCAACTCATAATATAAGATGAGGCTACAGGTACTTCAGAAAAGTGCTACTCCGCATGCACAGTAATTGTGTAACCTAATCTACGTTACTTCTTAAAGACCGCGTATACGCAATCTACGTTGCAAGAAGTAACAAAATGACTGCGCATGCACAGTATCACTTTTCTAAAAACTCCGGCCGCTGAGCTCTGCATACGGCCCATTATAACAGTATATAGTAGTGTAAAATTCACTCTTGTAGACTAGCGAATTACATTTTTATTTCACATATTGCAAATTATGAAAATCTTGCCTTCTTGAAGGGATTAACAGAGAATTTGGAAAATATCCATTCTGAAACATAGTTAGCTTAGAGAAGAACATCCGGGAATGCATTTCTTTCCTATGCCAGAGATTCTGGCTGTTTAGGTATTACTCAACTTAAACGCTGTTTGTAGTGGTTAAGGGGCTGATTCAGAGCTGCACTTACATCATTTTTTAGGTGTGAGTGTAGCCCTGAGCAATACCATAGTGTAATGGAGATTTTAGAATGAGAAGGCGCACGGGAGAATAAAAGCTGCCAAAGACACTTGGGAACCACAAGTCCCGAAAAAATATTTTGGGGTCTGAGACTAACTATGAGTAATACCATGTTGAACTGCAAGGGGAAGCAAATTTTAATTGAGAAAGCAGAACTAGAATTAACAGGTGAAGTTTCTTAGCTCAATTCTATTTTATAGATTAAACATAAAGCTGTGCAGTGTGTGAGATCTATGTGCAAACATAAAGTATTTTCCCTGCATGTAACATATTTAAAATTAATTAACATCCCTTACTTTGAAAAATGGTTTAGCCGAGATGTAAACTTGTACCTGCTTTACCCTGACTCCCAAACTCTGAATCAGCCACTAAGTCTCCTGTAAAAAAAAAAATGAAGAGGGTGAATTTGTTTTTTTTTACCACCTTTTAATTAATCGTTAGTTCAGGACAAACTGAATTATTTGAATTTCTGACACATGTGGGTTGACCATGGAAGTAGTTTAATTCAATGTATTATGTGATCTAAGCCTTGAATTATTTGTTTGGATTTTGATTAATGAAACATGTAATGTCATCAAATAAACTTCCATCATTTTTTTTATCTGGCAGAAAAACATAGACATGAAGAAAAGTGAATTGCTCAAGTTGAACGAGATGGAGTCTCGAACGTATTGCAAAGAACTGATTACTAAATACTCGGGAGACTTTGAGAAAGCTTTGATGGAAAGTCTGTACTCTGCACCAGGAGGATATCAGAAATTTAAGCAAGATATGCAGATCATAGAAGATAAATACAATAGTCACCCACAGAAAGGTGTAAAGGTAATTCCAAATTTTGCACAGAAGACTTGGATTGCTTTTATGAAAGATTTATAGGATTTTTTAGTATTTGTAGGAGTGAAGTTTAAAACAGTGAACAGTAAATCCCTGCCTGGGTTTACCTTAAGTAATGTGATTCATCCTTCCACAGATATTTATTGGAGAAAATTATCAACAATTTTAACAAATTACTTGTTATGGTTTTTGTTGTTTTATCAAATTTTATTTTTTACACTAGCATTTATTTATGGATAAAGGGAACAGTCATTGGTTCCTAAATTACCCTCAGCTTATATACAATGACAGGGTCTAGGGAGTGTTTATATAAATTAGGGTCTATGTGGTAAACATTCGCATCTACAGTGATTCTATATTTGATGTATGTGTTGTTTATGTATATAATTCCTATCAGTAGTACTGAGTATCCTTTGTGTAGGAGTGTGATGATGTTATTCTTATTCTTATTACAACTTTGAACCAATGTTTCACCAACTTGCAGAACGCAGCAATATGACCTAAAATGATTAAAACAAACAACTTATATAAACAGCGTTGTAATGCAAACTGTAATAAATTATAACAAATAAGGAGTACTTGTGGTGACTGAATAATGACAACACTGGTGTGTACAAATTAACATTTATTCTGTATAAAAACAATAAAAAATAATTCAATGTAGCAATAAAATAGTAACAGTAAAACTGATGTTTTCCTTTAGTTTGGTCTATCCGAGGACTGGTTGATACTGTGCTAAGTTGATCCCATACGATAGTTTTTGCTGCAATAGGGTTACCAGCCAGGGATGATAATGCATCATAATTAATAGTAATAGTAATTAATTTTTACTTTCAAATCGTGTATCATCACTGATTTTGGTAACAACAACATTTTCTTTCCATGTAGCTCTTTTTTAGGCATATTGTAATGTTTCTATCAAGATGAATATTGGAATATTTTAGAAACAGTGTATATATTTTATTTAACAAAATACATTTAGGGTAAAAGAGATCTAAATTCAAACTAAAATACAAAATGTATATTAATTGTATTATTATTATTATTATTATTATTATTATTATTATTATTATTATTATTTATTATTATTATTATTATTATTATTATTATTAAGTATTTATTTATTTATTTTATTCTGGTTTTATTATTATTAAGTATATGGAAGCAATATTATTCAGGAATGTAGATAATGCATATGTGCTTTTAGATTAAAAAAAAAAAAAACCTCTTTAATACAAAAATAATTAGTGAAATAAATGTACTATGTTTAATATTAACCTCAAATTTCCAATCCCATATCATTAACTAGGCAGAAGAAATTCTTCAGGAATTTCGAAAGTCAAAAGAAACAATTGGAATTACCATTATGGTGAATGACAACGTATTGTCTGAACATCAGAAGAAAACGGAAGGTAAAATGCATGGTTAAAGTATTTTTGTTTGTTGACCACATAACTCAAGAGAAGACTTTAAACAATAAGCTTAATGAATCTCCCAAATCTGGCTTCTAGTCAAAGAGTTTTATGATCTATTACATGTAAATATTTAGATTTTTGAATATGTCAGGACAGGACATGTTTAGCAATACTGTAATTATTATACCTCTTAATTATTTTTAATAATGCTCTAAAAGAATAACTTTATTATGCACAAAAGACACAAACACTAATGAAATGCGGGATAATATTCAATTTTAACTTAAGACAAAAAAAATCATCTATTTCTTAATTTCCCATCATTTATGGTAGCCTTGGAGTTCTACAGGACATCTAGTGGTTACCACAATTCTCCTGTAATCTTCTGCTCTCTCTCTGACTTGAAACCTCCAATTTGTTTTAGAATTAAAAAGGGACAGGAACCAGAATTAAGGATAAATTGTGTCCTTTGGACTTTGCAACAGAAGCTAATGTCTAGAATTTGCAATCCTAAATTCCGTATGTCCAAATAAGGTGCACACCCCCTGCACCCTCTTGCACGTAGGCCATGTATGAAATGCAGGATTGTATGTACGGGCTTAGCCAATGATTTGCATTCCTTTGCGTATCTCATACACATGGTGAATGGGCCCTGCTTCCATGTGGAGACAAACTTTGTTTGAAATTGTGCATTGGACGGATGTGTTCCTATGCAGTATTCCACCATTGCAGAGTGACTTCATCGTGCTGAACAACAAAGCGCCTGCTCGATATTTTTGATCCACCAATAAAAAACAATTTCCTCCTATTCTGCAGTCTGAATTAAGAAATTGTATATTACAAGCAAAGACGTCTCCTTTTCCCAATTATTTTTAATATTTAATTTAAGATTGTGGTAGCTCAGTATTAATGGACCAGATTCAGAGCTCTGTGCGACTTATGTACACATGGAGATCTGTAAGTAAGCACAAAGGAAGGGAGGGAATGCCCTTGTCACGCCCTTGTGATGCCCTTGTCACGCCCTTGTGATGCCCTTGTCACACCCTTGTGATGCCCTTGTGATGCCCTTATCACACCCTTGTGATGCCCTTGTCACACACTTGTCACGCCCTTGTTACACCCTTGTCACACCCTTGTCATGCCCTTGTGATGCCCTTGTCACGCCCTTGTGATGCCCTTGTTACACCCTTGTCATGCCCTTGTCACACCCTTGTGATGCCCTTGTCACGCCCTTGTGATGCCCTTGTCATGCCCTTGTTACACCCTTATCACACACTTGTCACGCCCTTGTTACACCCTTGTCACGCCCTTGTCACACCCTTGTGATGCCCTTGTCACACCCTTGTCACGCCCTTGTGATGCCCTTGTCACACACTTGTCACGCCCTTGTGATGCCCTTGTCACGCCCTTGTTACACCCTTGTCACGCCCTTGTTACACCCTGGTCACTCCCCTCCTTCTTACAGAATTATATCTTAACTTAGCTGCACAGATGTGTCTCCCCACCCCCAGCACTTAATTAAGGTGCCCACCTCTGCCTGTATAGTGGGGTTTAGGCATGCGGATATTAAGTGTCAGACATTTTTTTATGGAAGTTTAAAGGACATGCGTAAGTCTCCTTCCATACACTGTTGTAATTCAGACCTATTTCAATTATTTTATTTTACTTTCATTCTTCAGATGCCGACTGCTGTAACTTTGTGTAAATCTCAGATGTTTTTGTTGCATCTATGCTTTTGGTTGATATTATTTGTTTTATTCTGACCAGTAAGCTATTATCTCATTTCCAATCAAGATAACACATCATAGTCAACCACAAGTAATATTATCCCCCTTCTTTTCACTTTAGAGGATAAAAGAAAAAGAGAAAAAGAAAAAATGAAGATGAAAATGGATAAAATAAAATTAATGGAGGAAAATCTAAGGATTGAAGATCAAAAAAAGACAGTTGAGGAAAACTTTAAACAACTTTTAGAAAAAATTTCAGCTGAGAACAATATGCGTCAGGAAAAAATAACGTCTGACATTCAGGGGAAGTCTAAGGTGCGTACTGGGATAACAAAGAACATAACCTGTATTGTTTATATCACGTTCTTCACTGGGAATAACCTCATAGATACTCTCCTGATGTTTGAAAAACATTTACCATAATCTGTGGAACATTGAACTTCAGAAAATGTATAAATGATTCATATAAAAACCTATCCTGCAGCATTTTTACATTTCTTAGTTTCAGATGAGTGATTGCTCAAATCCCCTATTATAAATTCTGTGATAAAGATAAACTCTTTTATTTTCTGCTATGAAGACGTGATTTGCTGATGTGATAGAGTAAACACACAGACTTATATCCCTGACTAAATTACAGTTGTTCCCAATTAAACCTTTCCCCAAAAAGGAAAAAGTTTGCCACATTTGAAATCCCGTGCATGGCAGTGCCATCTGCTGGAGATAAGTGAATGGGGCTTCATCATTTATTTATACTTTGTTTGTTTCCAATTTGTAGCTGCTGGCTCCCTGCAGAAGTCAAACTAACATTCAGTGTCCTACAAATAAAGTGACTTAAATGCTCCATTGTTTAATCTCTGTAGGAAGCCAGTAGCTGCTAAATGGTAAATAACCAAAGTGTTAATTATTTACTAATGAGCTACAATTTATCTTCCCTACCATGGCACAATAGAAGCATCATGGCAGGGAAAGCTGCATATAAACCCAATTTTATAACCTTAGTTATTACATCTCCATCATTCAGTGAGCTCTTCTTTGATGAACACTTTCTTTTTAATTTAATACCAAGGCCTTATCAGCTCTCCAAGGTATGGCCAAGAATGTATTGAAAATTTGAGCACATTCACACCACACATGCCCAAAATAAACGTGGAGCTGGGCCCAAAATACTACTTTAAGAAGGGAGTTTCTTGTGAGAGAAGGGATGAACAAATGTAGTCAAAGTACATTAGGAAGTGATAATGCAAGTGACTCCATATCAGACCCAGGCATGTTTTATGGCTAAATATTTGCTTTACACACAGTACATGTTTAAGTCCAGAAAGATGCTGATTGCTGACCCTACTCAGTCCATAACGGACCATTACAGTATCATTTAACCGTCTAAATACAACACTAAAGTAATGAAAAAGTTGCATGTTTTGCCTTTTAATAAATACTTTTTTTTATTTAATTTACTGTGAAACTATTTTTATTCATGACAATACCTTGACTACATTTGATTTGTCATAAATAGACATCGGATTATATGCATGATCAAAATGCCAAAATATGCATGCAAATATGCACTAAAAAAGGGGCAAAATATGCACAATATATGCACAATCAAAATACTATTATTAGAATTAACGTTTATTTTCACAATATATGGGAAGCAGTACTCACATGTTGATGGATCTGGTATTTTTTTTATAAAATCACAGCGCCATCAGTGGTAAATTGTCTGGGTAATGTTTTATCCAAGATTTCATTAAAGTCTGGGTATTTTTTTTACTGGCGGCATTATTTCAACAAAAATAAGATTTTTGTAGGTTAACAAACACAGCGAGCAATTGAATGACAAACAATTGAATTGCGTGAAGCAACGAGTGCCGTACTCCCTTCCCCCCACGCGCGCCACATCCCGCTAACGCTTTCGCCTAGTGCGAGCCAGCAGATCGGGTTCAGTGCGCTTTCCGAGTGCGTGTGAGGCGCATGTGACTGGCTGCGGCCCGCCACCGTTCCCGCGTAATACAACACGCCGAACACATTTACCTACTGAAATAAGCACTGTCACTGAAAAAGTACTAAAATATGCAATAACGCCATAAAAATAGCCTTTTATGCATTTGCATATGCAAACATACAAGTGCATATAATCCGATGTCTAGTCATAAAGCTCTAACACAAAGCATAACCGTCATTTCCACTACATGTAACAGTGTTGTGCCCTGTGCTTGTGTTTGGACCGATGGGTAACATATGTATGAACAGAGCTGGATTGTGCTTCACTGCACTGTGTCTGTACATTACCTCCTGTACTCGCATAAGGATTCAGAGTGTGTTTGTGTCTGGATCACACTTCAATCTCCCATAGTTTACATGGGGTTTTAGCTAATGCACAAGATGTCTTGTTTTTTACATGCTCCTTTATTTCTTTATGATTTCTATAGACTTCAGGTTCTAGAAATGTAATTGTATGCAATTTTTTTTTTAAGTAATGGGCCAGATCCAGACGTAAGTTTGCATAGCGATTGAAAGTCTCAGCAGCGAGATTTACGTAAGCTTAGTGTGATCCTAGATTCTGTGCATGTGAAGGTTGTGCGCTCCCCATCCACGACCCTTCGCACATATGGAGCTTCCGTGCCCTGAACCCTACCTACACTTTTCCGGCCCCATCCCTTCCCTGTGTGCAGGGGTGAAGGAACAAACATTTATATGGGGGGAGCAAAAGGCTGAGGATCACGATAGGGTCTGGAGCCCCTCTTCCTCTGGTAATAAGTGGCTGACATCCGGGAGAGGGGAGTGTCAGAGTGTGAGGGGGCTTTACCTGAGCCATGGGTGCGTATAATTGGGAACTTTTAAAGAAACGCATCTCTGTATACGGCCCATTATTTTTATTATTATTATTATTTAAAATTACACATTATTACAATAGCGGTTAAATAGATAGATAAATTCAATTGTTTATCTTGAAAATGTACATTTTTCATAGTTATTAATTTAGTTTTTATTCAGATTGTGTTGCCCGTCTGATCTCATTAGATTTGGAGTATAAATCTATAGTCACTGCCCCTCTGGTTATGGTATGTGCAATGAGATTAAATAGCTCTAGCTCATGTTTGTTACTGGACGCATTGCACAAAATTCAGGGTGAAAGTGAAAAGCTAATTATCCTTTTATGCTTCTTCACCATTTTCATTTCATTCATCCCCATTTGCTTTCGTGTAGAAATGTATGGGGGGGGGGGCAAAACAGTCCTTGCCCCCCAATAGAAATCATGGGGATGCAAATGACCCCTCTCCCCCACACACTTCCTACACCCCCAGTGCATAAGACACTCATTGGCAATGGAGGATCATACATAGGGGTTTAGCAGTACAAATATTCACCCACCATGTGGACCTGCTGTGTGCATGGCAAGTCATTGCGTCCCACAATCGGATATGGTTAATTTGCGTAATTCTGAATAATTTGTAGTGCGTTTTTATGTGTAACCGCTATGTTCACGAATTCACAGATTAGGTGTAGAATACTTACTCACCCTGAACGCAGAAGTGGCCTGTTATACGCAATTCTGGATCTAGTCCAGTGAAACAGAAACGTACATTGATGTGGTTTGAAATGGCCATTGTAGGTTTTCTTATCAGCTTGACCTTTTCTTTGTATATTTCCTGTCACTCTCGTGTACCCAGGAGCAGCAGAAATACATGTCTCAGGGGTGCCAGGAATATGCCAGCATGTACCAGATGCAGATTGAGGACATGCAGAAGAAAAGAGATGAGATGAAGAGTCCTTCATTGATGTCTAAGATAGTTCCTGTGTTTACAGCTATTGCATGTAAATTTCTACCTCCACAAGTTTCTATACCAGTCTCCATATTCTCAGGAATTGTAAGTTACTTCTTAAGATAAAGGGAGACTGATATATATCAATAAACAATAAAATGTGCCAAACGTTCTGTTTTCCATCTGCATTGTCTTATTTTTTTGGACAAATATGTAAATGTGTGTAGATTAATGTTCACCACACAGACGATAACTCAACCACTCAGTTTATATGTTTGACTATGCAGCTATCTGGCTGGATCAAGGTCATGTGCAAACAAGAGGCCTGATCCTAAACTAATAACGTCACCCGAATTCCACAAACTGTTTGCAGAAGTTGGGTGATTTTCTGGCACCACACATACAGACGTTCTGCAATGGATCTCCTTTCATACAGCACTGGGTGGGAGCATATCCAGACATCTGTATGCCTGATCCCCACATGGTGTATGGGGTTTTTCTCTCACATGCAGACTTACAGGTCTGGATTAGGCCCAAGGAGAGGTAATATGTCAGTCACATTTTTTGGAATATCTGAAAATAGCTGAGACCAACATAACCATTAGCAGACATTGCTATCATTGGACAGCATTATGAGGGTGGCACACCAGGGCTGGAGTCTAGATAGGAGTATGGTTTTCACTGGAGCCCCCGATGGTAGAGACAGGCCTGACGGTAGACACTAGCAGGTCACAACCCCAGTGATAACCCTTTAGGAGTCAGGTGAAATGGAGTCAGGTGGAAAAACAGACACACTGTGAGAAAGGTAAAATAAAAAGAAATCAAGCTGTACAGAGAGAGAGTCAGATGGAAAGGACTCAGAGAGATAGTGACTAACTAAGAGCTATATGGAAAGATCTCCAAGGGGACCTAAACAACAGAAAGAGTAAAATGACAATTACTGACAATGGTGTGAGAAGGAAAACACACAGAGCTCTCTGCCAGAGAGCTAACAGAGTAACAGGTAATACGACAAGCAGACAAAAAAAACTATTCTACAGTGCTTAGGTTAAAATCCACCACTCACAGCTAACTAAAATAGTGGATGCTGCTAGAATATGGGCTTGTCAAACCCCAATATACTACAACGATAGCAATAAAAGATAAAAGAAACACCCAGCGCTGTCTCTACTAGAACAAATAAAAAATTTATATATAATAAAAAAAGAAATTATATATAAACCTTCCAACTTTAGTAATCAATAAAATCAAATTAATTAATACAATAATGTCTGGTACCAGATCTACATTTAAAAAAATTGACATTAAGAACATTCTGATTGCATAGTGCACATAGCTAATAGAATAATCTCTATTCAAATAATAAATGCTGCCCTTAAGTTCTTGTTACAACATGCAAATAATTCAGCTGTGGAGACAAATTACTGGTAGCATTTCACGCCGTGTAGATTAAAATGAAACACACACAATCCTTTCACAAATGTCCCGTTATCTCTCCTCGGTGCAGGGGGCACATAAACCCACTCTGATGGAGAAGGTTTCACCCCAAAAAGGGGTATTATTTATTGACTCCGTCTCACTATATTAGCACCGAGAGATGGCAAAAAAAACAGGTAAGCCAGAGCAGTGAACACATGCAGAAAATCTGCACCTGCTACACACACACTGGAAGACACAACCACCAGGGGAGGACAGACAATGGCGTGCCAATTTTACGTGAGTCCAAAATACGTCTGAAATACGTTATGTAGGCGGGGGTTTGTATTTAAAGTGTACAGTATGGGCGTGCTTAGCTGCGTAAATACATGTTGGCCATACGTACGTGTGCGGATCACTGTGGTTACGTTGGCAAAAGTTAAGGTAGGGTTTGGAAAGCGAATCTTTACAAAATACGTATTTTCAAGGGGTGTGCCGAGGGGACTGTATAGAAGGTACGCACACGAAAATACGCTACGCGAGTAAACGTACGGCAAACGTAGTTCCGGATCTACCCCCAGGACTATAACATTTCTTATTATTATTCTCAGGATCCAGTCCATTGTCCTGATGTCCTTCCAAGAGAATATGACTAAACCCCCTGCAGATATCATTACAATTACCTTTACATACTGAAATCTTGTTTATGTCACTGCCATGCTGGTTATATTCACACTGACAGCAAAGCATTCACTGCAAATGCAAATGAGCTCATTTCCTGCCATGTATCAGACCCCAATATCTTATACAGTGTAAGCCTGCAAATAGGTCCCTCTTTCCCAAATAGGTGCTGACCCAGACTAATAAGGACAGCTGACTGATACAAGCGGAGTGCGTAAGACGTGCTGTGGGAACACACTGCACATGCACACAGTGTATGTTACGCATAACAGCTCACAATGTACATATATGGTTTGCGTATGCTCAGAGTTTCGTACACCATGGCATCACAACAATCCGTACAGTCGACTACACGCATTGTGGGGGGAGGGAGACATTTATATTGTACAGTAAGGGCTGGATTAGGCACTTACGTATGACAGGATATAAGCAAGGAAAAGTTAAGGTTCTGAACACATAAGTCAGCTAAGTTACTGAGAGGGGAGAGCATTATCCTCTGAAGTGTGTAACTTAGGTTACAAGTTCCTCCCTCTGCCCTCATACAAGCGGAAGGCCAATGGCGCTCATTAGTATTCAGTTCACAACATGTCTGGATCTGGCCCAACAACATTACACAGAACATTGTACTGATTGCAGTGTCTTCACCTCTTCTAATACACTGAAAGTATATTTTCCACACTAAGGGCCTGATCCAGACCTGCACCTGACAGGTCACTTATGCATGCAAGGTGGGTAAGTGGCCTGACTTCACTGGAGGGTATCATCTGTAACATCTATTCTAGCAACAAAGAAAGGATTGTGACAAAAATAAGGTGGAAGAAGGCGCAAAAGTGAACTAAAACTATAAAAGCAGCCAACAATCACAGAGGTTACCACTAATTCCCCACACAAGAAATAAAGTAAAAAGTAAATTGTGATGGGCACTAAAGTATGGGAGGGAGGGGAGGAGGGAAGGACACAATTCTACCAAGGTGGAAATGGGAAAAAAAACTAAGGAACTAAAGGACGTAGTAAGCCAGAGGAAATAAGACAAATCGAATATAAACACAAATAACCAAATTTAAAAATACAATAGTATGAATAGGAGGTAATGGTGGTGTTCAAACACCAGGTGGCGATATTTCACACATATATCGCTGATACTCAAAGTGGTGCAATGATAGACACACAGGGCAACGTTAAATAAATCAATACAAGGATGGTATATAAAAAATCCCAAATAAATGCAATAAAAAAATAAGATTATATAAAAAAAGGTAAATGAATAAAAAAAATAAAAAAATAAAGTATGAATCACTGGAAACGAAGTCACTAGAGGTGAAAAAGTCTTGCAAGATGGTGAGTCCTTTTATGCAGATTTTTCAATAAGCTAAGTGTCTTTTTGGAAAGTCTTGGATAATAACAATAGTGCTTCTCCCTTTCTGTCCCAAAGGCGGTGCAGGCTCCACTGAGAGGAGGGTGTACCCCCGAAGGGGTAGAGGTGGTGGGAAGCAAGTGGCAAATAGACAATGTATCAGCAAAAGTTAAAACACAATTTATTAAATTCAAAGATATAAATATATAAAAACAAACACAATGATCGCAGTAACAGCGAAAACGGAAAGGAGTCGTACCCCAGAAGGTTCTGGATAAATGAATTTAATACATTTTGAAAAGTATCCATTAACAGAAGCTCACACTGAACACTGAGACAGAGGGCCATACCTGAATGCTTTCCATTGTGATATAACCTCTTTCTACCTGGGCAGATATACAAACCACTCAAATCTACCTTGCATATTTGGTTTGTTCCCATACCTACGTAATCTAATTTACCTTCGCTGCTCACCTGTCTTCACCATGCCGCAAAGTGGTAAACAAAGCTCAAATGGCATTCCCCAATATTACCCTAATAAACTAACACAATCATCAAGACCCTCCAGAGAGGTGTCTCCTCATAATGTGGAAGACTCCGACTTTGAGGAGGACACATCCCCAGTTACCAGAAAGGACTTTAACTCTCTGCTCAAAGAACTAAAAGATCTGTGGGACTCCGTCCTTACTGAAGTCCAGCATGTGCTGGATCACCTACAGATCACCTAGAAAGAAGAGTGGAGGATGTGGTTGCATGCCAAGCAATAACAGAGGAAGATATCTCCCAGATATGCAAGGGACTAGCGGAACTCCAAGAATGACAGGAAGACATAGACAACCGGGCTTGGCACAATAATCTTTGCATCAAGGGTATTCCTGAATGAGTGAAGCCCTTATATCTAGCTTCCTATATCAAGAGACTCTTTTCTCAGTTGGCTCCTGAACTGCCGGAAGACCACCTACAACTGGATAGATAACACTGAGTCTTGAAGGCAAAACCTTCTGACGCAGCCCGTCTCAAGATGTCATCCTACGGTTACACTATTTCACTGCCAAAGAAGCCATCATGCGAGAAGCCAGAATGATCCCAGCCCTGATATTCGAAGATGCAATCATCCAGATTGATCATGATCTCTTGCCCTCCACCTTAGCACAGAGACAAAACCTGCAACCGGTCACGTCTATTCTATAGGAAAATAACATCAGATATTGCTGAGGATTTCCCTTGCATCTTTACCTCTGGCACCAGAATAAACAACTTTCTGTGACTACACCACAAGAGGCTCAAGCTCTTCTCCAGCTGATTAGTTTTGCCTCACCTCCAACTCCTGTGCAATTTTCCAGACTCTCAGCATCCGCAAATGGTTCAACACCTTAGCCACAACGCCCTCCCAGGCAGGAATTGTCCACCGTCCCTAGACCTTCCAGACCAAATCGACTACACACTTAAAGTACCACCATGAGAGGCTTCTCCCCCCTTCTCTTTATTTCTACCACTATCACCTGGATTAAGGGACTCTTGACTGTACCTGCTACTTCCCCCTAAGACTGCTAATTTCCCATTGTCCCTCATATATATATATGGAAGAGATTACACTATAACACACGGTTGTGACCTTTTGTTTTTCATGGATATAACTACATTGAAATAACCAAGAGATACACTACGAACCATACTGAAAGATATACCAAAGGTGAGTGCAATACCTATTACAGATATAAAGCAAGTAACATCAGTATTACATTATGGAAGCGGGCATGTTTTATTTTTTCCATATATACTAAGAGATAATGAGGTAAAAGGGACAGCAAAGATCTATACTACATGTGTTTTTAAAGAAAGCTTATTGGGGTAGATCCAGAACTACGTGTGCCGTACGTTTATTCGCGTAGCGTATTTTCGTGCGCGTAAAATCGCTACACTCCCCTCGGCACACCCTTTGCACGGGCGTATTTTGTCAAGATATGCTTCGCAAACCCTACCTTAACTTTTTCTAACGTAACAGCGTACGTCCGCTAACGGACATATAGAGTACGTGAACGTACGCCGCTTAGCACGCCCATACTGTACACTTTAAATACAAACCTCCACCTACTTCACGTAAATCAAACGTATTGTTGTCGCACGTAAAATTGGCACGCCCACACGTAAGTATTTACGTGACACATACGTGAATATCCCATACGTTCACAATTACGCTACGTGAATGTGCGTATTTTCTATGGTGCGCATGCGCAGTGCATTCTAAACTGCGATTTTACGTCTCCGCCACGCGTAAAATCGCGTCCAAGCGTAGTTCTGGATCAGGCCCATTGTGAGTAAAATACCAACACTATATACTTACCATATCTAACTGTACTGTTCGAGGGATATCTTTCTTTCATCTTTCTATGGGACTATACACGGAATAATGAACATAAAGGACTAAAGAGAAAAAAAGGAATAAGGAACAAACAGTCTCTGCCTTAAGAGGATTTATTGGAACACTTAGAATCTCAGTTTACAGTTGTATCTGTATTTGTGGGTCATTTGTTGTTACAAACTTAAATGGCTCAACCAGAGGTTCTACGAGAAAAGTAATAAGGCTGACACCCTCCTGGCTACAACTATATGCTCTAGGTATCCGCACAGAATATCTTAGCATTTAAAACATCAAATGGCCTAGTGTCATATAACCCCCAAATAATTAGATACCAATTTCAAAAATACTATGCGGATCTATATAATTTACTGAACCCTATGGCGGATATATTGCTGGAGCGGCAGAAGTCTTTTAGACCACATATACGCAATCTACGTATCGAAACAATACGCAGATTACGTACAATAGCTACTGCGCATGCGCAGTAGCTACTGTTCAGTGAATTACGGCCGTCCATGGAAGACGGCCGTAGTTCTGGATACGGTCCAATATGTTAATGGATGTATTACAGAAATAGCTATGGGACGTTGTGTAGTAGATGTTGCCAATACGTCATTGTCGTCCGATCCAGGAGCTGATGAATCGGTGTCTGTATGGTAATTGGTCGCCCTTCTGCGGGTCCTATTTTTGTAGCCAGGCTTGGAGATATCGGTGCCTGTAAGCCATGGATACACGCGTTGTTCAGCGTAATCGTTGTTCACTGTGTCTCTCTTGCCTTTTTTGTATATGATTAGATCTTGTTTAAATTTATCCGCCGTAGATTGTAGTTTAGTCATCCAGTCAATTGAGGTGTCCATAATTAGTATGGGTTTATGAATGTTTTCAAGCTGCGTGAATTTAGTTTTAGCTTTTTCCATTTCAGCTTTGGCTTCCTCAATGACTAGTAACAAGAGATCTTGCGAGCACTTGTTAAGCACAGCTATCCATCTCCGGCAGAATTCGTGATTATGCCTGCCGATAGTTGGAATATTACTCACTCGGAATCCTCGTGGAATTTTCTTCTCGCGGAAATAGTCCGATAACGTGACTCCGTGCATCAAATATACAATTTCCCTTTTTTTTATTTTTATTAATTCTCGAAATCGTTCCATGGGGGACAATTCACCTCCAGTCTGATCCAGTCCATCTTTGAACAAAATCTCCTCAGCCTCTGATTCTGAGAACGTGAGTGTTTCCCCCGGTGGTATAGGTGCTCGTGGGGTACATGCGGCATGTTCCATTGTACTATAAGCAAACTCTGTTTGCCAAGGGTAAGTGCAATCTAGTGGAGGGTGCTCTGCAAATAGCGTACAGCCGAAGTCTGTAGTCTATTTAAATATAGCAATGTTGTACAGGCACTCCTGTCTGGTAATTAATGATTCAATAGTTGCTCCGGTGCTCCCTTTGTGAACACGAGTTCACTGATCATAGACGCAAGTAAAAGGGCACTCAGGAGACTTCAAACAAATAAGGCAAGGACAACGGTCTGGTCCAACGTTTCAAGTTCTTGTTGAACTTTTCATCAGGGTACAATACAAAACACAAGTGAACAAAAAGGGAATTTATACCTTACCCCCACCAACACCGAGTGAGGCAGCACCACGAGCTCATCAGCGACGGCGGTCAGGGGCACCTGGTGATGGCGTCATCAACCCGTGACCCGCCTCCGTCGTCATGGACGCTCAGGGGTTGCTGCCTGAAACAATAACAATGCAAATATAAGTGACATCGGTGAATCTACGAATGCATTACATTCTTGTGGTCCTGCATATGACAATAAACAGTGAAAAAATGAAGAATACAATGAAAAAGAATAAAATAAAATAAAATATGGTGACAACTGAAATGGAAAATAAAGTGAAAAATTAAATATGCAATGCCATGTGTAACCACTACCTAGCGGGGCATAATAGAATATTGGATGTGGCAGGACAATCAAAATGGGAGCGAGTCCAGGAATAAAGTATAAATTAGAATAAATATATATAAACATCGCACAAAAGGCCAGATGACGGCTGGGATACCAAGTAGGGTGGCAGGAATTGAAGTGGAAGTCCAAATCCCAAGCCGGCGGTACTGAATAGAGAGTATAGTAGCTATACCATATACGTGGTCAATGGAAGTGCAATAAGCTGGACGTCTCGTTGAGGCCAAATGGGGATACAGTGTTGAGACGATAAATCCACTGTGTTTCTTTTTTCAGAAGTAAGCGGCCACGGTCTCCTCCGCGTGATAGAGGTGGTACATGATCTATCATGCGGTATCTTAGGGTGGCCATACTGTGCCCACTCTGGGCGTAATGTCTGGCCACAGGTTGCTCACTCTCCTTTCCAGCCAAAGCCGCCCGAATGGCGGAACGATGTTGAGCCATACGTTCTTTGAAAGTGGTGGTGGTCTTGCCAACATAGGCCAATCCGCATGGGCAAACAATCATATAAACCACAAAGGTGGTAGTGCAGGTCAGATAGAAATTAATTTTGTACTGTCGATTG
>WWET01007606.1:0-38063 GCA_011038615.1 Limnodynastes dumerilii | reverse complement strand
TTTTTTTTTTTAAGATACACACAAACATCTACATTTTTATCAACTATAATATTGCCCAAACGCAATTATCCAGGCATGGGATAATCTCAACATAGCTAAGATTTGGTTTTTCTAACACTCTAGGGGCCAGATTTTCTAAGCTGCAGGAAAGGAAAAGTGGAGATGTTGGCTATAGCAACCAATCAGATTCTAGATAATAGTATGTAACAGGAAGGCGAGAGCTAGAATCTGATTGGTTGCTATAGGTTACATCTCCTTGTTTTCTTTCCCGCAGTTTAGTAAATCTGGCCCTGGAAGTTCAAAGTATGGGAAGTTTAAGAGATAATCACAAGTTCTATATTATATAAAGCCACAGCAAGTAGACCAGAATAGGAGGGCAGGATGTCTGTAAGGACAGTCAAAGCAACACTTATTTTGTCTGGAAAAAGGAAAACATTGTACATTTTTACCATATCCTGCACTGGCCCTGGAAGTTCAAAGTATGGGAAGTTTAAGAGATAATCACAAGTTTTTTGCTATATAAAGCCACAGCAAGTAGACCAGAATAGGAGGGCAGGATGTCTGTAAGGACAGTCAAAGCAACACTTATTTTGTCTGGAAAAAGGAAAACATTGTACATTTTTACCTCATGATATCCTGCAATTGTAACAGGATTTACTGTGTATTGTTTTTATAACCTTAATACTTATAAGAAGCACAACAAAACATCAATTAATAGAATCAGTCAGCCTTAAATTATCCAAAGATTAAGATTGATAGGTGGGTATTCAATGTGGTTTGAGACAGCCAACACAGAGGAATTGGCCCACTGCTCCATAGAAGACAGGAGTGGGCAAACTGATACAAATCCCATCTATGCAACAATTGAACACCCTGTATATTGTCAATAAGAGTGCCAATAAATGTCATACAACATAGCACTCTGATATCAGGAAGGGCAGAAAAAAGCAGTAATGGCTCTGCTACCTGCAACATGTACTCCATTAAACAATGAGGGTTTAGTTGTAAAGAATATGAAACAAAACTTTTACTAGCAAATATACTCCTTGGATGGGTAGGCTAGTGCAATACTAGTTTATTGGGTGACTGGATGACCTGAGAGCTGACATACATTTCTACTTAAGATAAATGCATTAAACTATGGTTTAAGAATGGCTGTCAAGCAAATCTCTGGTTACTGTGGTTTGAGTAGAGTCCATCCTTTTTATTGGTGTTAGTCATTTCACAGTGTCATCTAAGGATTCAAAAAAAACAAACACAAAAGACATCCACCAATAATGATCGCTGTTCATTCAGCCAACTAAAAAACCTCCGACCAACGGCTACTTACCTTCTCTGCCCAAGCCCACAAGCCGATAGCGAGGAAAGAAGCTCCCAGCAACTACAGGAGAATAAAACAAATCAGGTTAACTACATTAGACAACATTCATCTGAAATATGCACACACACACAAAGGCCATGGCACAGAAGACACAAAGGTGTTAATATACATAGTGCCATAAAAAAAATTCCATAAAAGAAATTAACTGTGTTCGTGCATGCATCCATCCATCCATAAAAAACAAACATGGCCTGGCACTCTAGCCATTACTCAGTTACTAATCATGATCTTTTATCGTTAAAATAAAAGTCAGAGATTAAGCTACTTATAAGGCTTCTCTGTTGAGTGGTCCTAACTCTAAACTTTAGAGTCCCAATTGTGGGTCAGATATCAAATAGCTTTCTAAACTAAGAGCTCACCTCTTATGGAGATTTGTTTTTTGTGCAAATTCCCCTTGCGTTTGCGTCGTCCCCTTGCGTTTGCGTCGTCCCCTTGCGTTTGCGTCGTACTTATGTAGCTGACCCTAATTTCTAAGAGCAACAATGAGGACTTGGTATAAAATGGATGGAATCTTTTTGATTGAAGGGGCTACTCTAATTCAAGGACTCATTCTAATTTATGGACCTGTTCTCAACATTTTAATTTGGACTGGTTTTATTCATTACCTGTCCTCCCTATTTATTTGTTTGTTTGTTTGTTTATTTATTTTTACATTGCATATATTTAGAATTTATTTATTTAATTATTATTATATGTGTAATTTAGCTGCATGGACTGATATTCATTGACTTAGCTATTTATATTTACCCTTACTCATCCTATCTATTATAAAATAGAGGTTAAATTGCCCAGTGTATATTAGCATTCATTGACTGAGATAGCGGTTTAGTTTCATTTCACATCGCCTTTCTACACACCACATTTTTCCTTTTGTTCTATTGCATTTGTTTGGGGGTTCTAGGTAGATTACCCCTAGTGATGTGTAGAATTGCTGCAGTGTGAGCGCTGTAACTCTCTGCCCTTTTTGTTGTAAAGGTACCACAGTGCCTATTTATACATCCACCTTTACATTTTTATGCTTTTTATTGAAGGACTGCTAGGTGGCTAGACAGAATGGTGGCTGGACATTACAAGGGGAAGACATGGAGGCTGGCCATTACTGATGGCAGACCTGGAGGCTGGACATTACAAGGGGAAGACATTGAGGCTGGACATTGCAAGGGGCAGACATGGAGACTGGACTTTAAAATGGGCAGACATGGAGGCTGGACATTACAAGGGGCAGACATGGAGGCTGGATATTACAAGGGGCAGACACAGAGGCTGGACATTGTAAGGAGCAGACATGGAGGCTGGACATTATAAGAGGTAGACATAGAGGCTGAACATTGTAAGGGGCATGTCACAAAGCATCATTGCTCCAGCTCAGCATCATTGTGCCAGCTTTGCATCATTGCCCCAGCTCAGCATCACTGAACTGGCTCAGCATTGTCTCAAGCCTGTCTTACAGCCTCAGTTGTGCTAAAAGGACTCTTTACCTTGCTTCTGTTACCACATTGCCTCATTCTGGTTTTCTGCACCCACTGTATGCACCACTCATATATTAAACCAGCCAGCTTCCATTTTACACCTGTCTCTCTGTCTCATTCCCTGGAACCCGGTACCGATTCCTCCAAACCCCTGAACGTGACAGGGCAGACATGGAGGCTGGACATTACAAGGGGCAGACCTGGAGGCTGGACATTACAAGGTGTAGACTTGGAGGCTGGACCTTAAAAGGGGCAGACATAGAGGCTGGATATTACAAGGGGCAGACATGGAGCCGGATCCAGACCTATGGGTGCCTTACGGCCGCCCGAGGTCAGTACGGCCCGCATTGGAGCGGGGAGAGCACGCCCTGTGCACTCCCCACTGTTGGGAGGAGATCTGGACACTTATGTGTCCAAATTCCTACCCTAACTTTTATGATCACGTATGCGGCCTTATGGCTGCATACCTGATCGTAATGGGGCTTCCCCTGCACCGTCCCCTCATTTGCATATCTATGTCCGCCTTCATGGCGGAGATACGACTTGCGTAAAGGGGGGGAAGCTCCATTTTTGTAAGAGCCGCCGGCCATAACTTTAGTTACGAACGCCGGCCCTTACGGCATAGTATGAAGGTTGTGCGCTTGCGCACAACCTTCAAACCAGGGAAATTACAGGCAAGCTGCAAGTAATTCCCCTGTCGGCTGTTCTTCAGGATCTGCCCCATGGAGGCTGGACATTATAAGGGACAGGTATGGAAGCTGGACAAATAATAAGGAGGCCGACATGGAGGCTGGACATAATAATAAGGGGCAGACATGGAGGCTGGACAAATATTAAAGAGGCAGACATGGAGGCTGGACATAATAATAAGGGGCAGACATGGAGGCTGGACATAATAATAAGGGGCAGACTTGGAGGCTGGACAAATAATAAAGAGGAAGACATGGAGACTGGACAAATAAATGGGGAAGACATATGGAGGATTGACACCATAATAATAAGGGACAGACATGGAGGCTGGACATATGAAGGCTGGACAAATAATAAGGGGCAGAAATGTGAATGGCAGGCCTAATAAGTCGCAGACATATGGATGGCTGAATAAATAAAAGGGGCAGGCACTAGACCTGCAGGTCTGGGTGGTGTAAGACACACCCACTTTCCCAGACATGCCCTCTGGGTGGTACAAGGCACACCTCCTGTACCAGGCTGCAATATTTTGTCTCTCTTTCAAATTCTCAAATGTTATATGGTATGTTACTGTCATCAGGTAAATTTCTTAAAGGCCAGTAAAAATGGTGTTGATTTTTTAAAATTTATTACCAAGTTTTTATATAGTGCCTTCATATTGTTACATGCCTCTACAGGCATGTAATAAACATACCCCATCAGCCGGCCCCAGCACTTCTCTCTGCATGAGAACCGCTATCGTTCCCCGCAGTGTGTCCCGGCTGTTGCTCTGCAACCAGGACAGTGGCCAATCAGGAGAGGGGGTGTGCCACTCCTTCCCTCAGTGCTTCCTGGCTGTTGCCTAGCAGCTGGGACACTGGCCAATTAGAAGAGGGGGTGTGCCTCTTCATGCTTTAGAGCGTACTGGCTATTTCTTAGCAGCCCAGACAAACACCAGTTAGATTGAGGGCATGCTCATGCTGCTTCCTAATTGGGCAGCACTTCTGCTTCACTAGCTGCTGGATATAGCTTTTTTGCTGCCCTTGCTTTCTTGTCTCTTTTCTTGCCTTGTGCTCCTGCCTTGTGCTTTCTCTTGATTCTTGAGCGCCCTGTTCTTGGTTACCCCTTGTGTTCCCTTTGTCTCCCATCCTTCCTTTGATCCATGCACTCTGGTTGCTTGTTTGCATTCTGGTGTGTTAGGAGTCCCAGTCTATCTCTCACTGTTTCTTTGTCATTGTGTGTACTTTCACTGGGATCTTTCTATCTCCTGTCTGGCTCAGTGTTTCTATCCACCTGCATAGGAATTGTCCGCTGGGGGGGCGCAACCTGCCAGTGTCCTGCAGCCCAGACTATCCCCACCATCAGTGGCTCCAGTAAACACTAGGCTCTGGTTAGATTCTGTGCCCTGGTGAGCAATCTCCTAACACATATGATCTAGTGCTTTACCATTTTATTCACATCAGTTCCTTTCCCATTTGAGCTTACAGTCTAAATTCCCTAACATACATACATAGACAGACATAGACTTGGGTTCCAATTAATCTAATAACAGTGTTGAAGGAAACCAGAGCACCCAGAGGAATCTCGTACATGATACAATTATTCAGTATGACTTAATAAATAGAAATGTTTGAAGTAAATGATTTTGAAGACTTATGAGCTGGAACTGCACTTGATGATGTACATTTTTTTTTTTTTTTCAACTTCCCTACAACTTTGTAGCACTACCTGCATACATTATACAGGAATACAGTCTGTGATAGTCCACTAAAGTGGAATACACCTTTAAAAGATACTAGGACTGCTGGGACCAATGTTGGTGGGAGATACAGTGAAAACTACAGATCCCAGCATGCTTCAGGACTTTGGGGAGGAAAGGGGAGACAGGAAGTGTGTGTTGGTGTTTGTTCAAGCCCGGGAAAAAGCTGTGAAGAGAGAGAGAGATTGCAGAGCTGATGGAAGATTTATGACCAGAGTAAACACAAAGAGAGATAGAAAGAGAAAGGAAAGGAAAGGAAAGGAAAGCTGAGAGACCAGAGACTATACCTTATCTGTTGTGTGCAAACAAAGGAATCCTTCCCTGATGTGAGTTACCAAAAACCTGCAGAAACTACACACTGAACATTTACCCTCCTATGGAAGATTTATGACCAGAGTAAACACAAAGAGAGATAGAAAGAGAAAGGAAAGGAAAGGAAAGGAAAGGAAAGGAAAGCTGAGAGACCAGAGACTATACCTTATCTGTTGTGTACAAACAAAACCCCCATAATATAGTTTTAGTCCTTTGTGCACCCCCATAATATAGTTTTAGTCCTTTGTGCACCCCCATAATATAGTTTTAGTCCTTTGTGCACCCCCATAATATAGTTTTAGTCCTTTGTGCACCCCCATAATATAGTTTTAGTCCTTTGTGCACCCCCATAATATAGTTTTAGTCCTTTGTGCACCCCCATAATATAGTTTTAGTCCTTTGTGCACCCCCATAATATAGTTTTAGTCCTTTGTGCACCCCCATAATATAGTTTTAGTCCTTTGTGCACCCCCATAATATAGTTTTAGTCCTTTGTGCACCCCCATAATATAGTTTTAGTCCTTTGTGCACCCCCATAATATAGTTTTAGTCCTTTGTGCACCCCCATAATATAGTTTTAGTCCTTTGTGCACCCCCATAATATAGTTTTAGTCCTTTGTGCACCCCCATAATATAGTTTTAGTCCTTTGTGCACCCCCATAATATAGTTTTAGTCCTTTGTGCACCCCCATAATATAGTTTTAGTCCTTTGTGCACCCCCATAATATAGTTTTAGTCCTTTGTGCACCCCCATAATATAGTTTTAGTCCTTTGTGCACCCCCATAATATAGTTTTAGTCCTTTGTGCACCCCCATAATATAGTTTTAGTCCTTTGTGCACCCCCATAATATAGTTTTAGTCCTTTGTGCACCCCCATAATATAGTTTTAGTCCTTTGTGCACCCCCATAATATAGTTTTAGTCCTTTGTGCACCCCCATAATATAGTTTTAGTCCTTTGTGCACCCCCATAATATAGTTTTAGTCCTTTGTGCACCCCCATAATATAGTTTTAGTCCTTTGTGCACCCCCATAATATAGTTTTAGTCCTTTGTGCACCCCCATAATATAGTTTTAGTCCTTTGTGCACCCCCATAATATAGTTTTAGTCCTTTGTGCACCCCCATAATATAGTTTTAGTCCTTTGTGCACCCCCATAATATAGTTTTAGTCCTTTGTGCACCCCCATAATATAGTTTTAGTCCTTTGTGCACCCCCATAATATAGTTTTAGTCCTTTGTGCACCCCCATAATATAGTTTTAGTCCTTTGTGCACCCCCATAATATAGTTTTAGTCCTTTGTGCACCCCCATAATATAGTTTTAGTCCTTTGTGCACCCCCATAATATAGTTTTAGTCCTTTGTGCACCCCCATAATATAGTTTTAGTCCTTTGTGCACCCCCATAATATAGTTTTAGTCCTTTGTGCACCCCCATAATATAGTTTTAGTCCTTTGTGCACCCCCATAATATAGTTTTAGTCCTTTGTGCACCCCCATAATATAGTTTTAGTCCTTTGTGCACCCCCATAATATAGTTTTAGTCCTTTGTGCACCCCCATAATATAGTTTTAGTCCTTTGTGCACCCCCATAATATAGTTTTAGTCCTTTGTGCACCCCCATAATATAGTTTTAGTCCTTTGTGCACCCCCATAATATAGTTTTAGTCCTTTGTGCACCCCCATAATATAGTTTTAGTCCTTTGTGCACCCCCATAATATAGTTTTAGTCCTTTGTGCACCCCCATAATATAGTTTTAGTCCTTTGTGCACCCCCATAATATAGTTTTAGTCCTTTGTGCACCCCCATAATATAGTTTTAGTCCTTTGTGCACCCCCATAATATAGTTTTAGTCCTTTGTGCACCCCCATAATATAGTTTTAGTCCTTTGTGCACCCCCATAATATAGTTTTAGTCCTTTGTGCACCCCCATAATATAGTTTTAGTCCTTTGTGCACCCCCATAATATAGTTTTAGTCCTTTGTGCACCCCCATAATATAGTTTTAGTCCTTTGTGCACCCCCATAATATAGTTTTAGTCCTTTGTGCACCCCCATAATATAGTTTTAGTCCTTTGTGCACCCCCATAATATAGTTTTAGTCCTTTGTGCACCCCCATAATATAGTTTTAGTCCTTTGTGCACCCCCATAATATAGTTTTAGTCCTTTGTGCACCCCCATAATATAGTTTTAGTCCTTTGTGCACCCCCATAATATAGTTTTAGTCCTTTGTGCACCCCCATAATATAGTTTTAGTCCTTTGTGCACCCCCATAATATAGTTTTAGTCCTTTGTGCACCCCCATAATATAGTTTTAGTCCTTTGTGCACCCCCATAATATAGTTTTAGTCCTTTGTGCACCCCCATAATATAGTTTTAGTCCTTTGTGCACCCCCATAATATAGTTTTAGTCCTTTGTGCACCCCCATAATATAGTTTTAGTCCTTTGTGCACCCCCATAATATAGTTTTAGTCCTTTGTGCACCCCCATAATATAGTTTTAGTCCTTTGTGCACCCCCATAATATAGTTTTAGTCCTTTGTGCACCCCCATAATATAGTTTTAGTCCTTTGTGCACCCCCATAATATAGTTTTAGTCCTTTGTGCACCCCCATAATATAGTTTTAGTCCTTTGTGCACCCCCATAATATAGTTTTAGTCCTTTGTGCACCCCCATAATATAGTTTTAGTCCTTTGTGCACCCCCATAATATAGTTTTAGTCCTTTGTGCACCCCCATAATATAGTTTTAGTCCTTTGTGCACCCCCATAATATAGTTTTAGTCCTTTGTGCACCCCCATAATATAGTTTTAGTCCTTTGTGCACCCCCATAATATAGTTTTAGTCCTTTGTGCACCCCCATAATATAGTTTTAGTCCTTTGTGCACCCCCATAATATAGTTTTAGTCCTTTGTGCACCCCCATAATATAGTTTTAGTCCTTTGTGCACCCCCATAATATAGTTTTAGTCCTTTGTGCACCCCCATAATATAGTTTTAGTCCTTTGTGCACCCCCATAATATAGTTTTAGTCCTTTGTGCACCCCCATAATATAGTTTTAGTCCTTTGTGCACCCCCATAATATAGTTTTAGTCCTTTGTGCACCCCCATAATATAGTTTTAGTCCTTTGTGCACCCCCATAATATAGTTTTAGTCCTTTGTGCACCCCCATAATATAGTTTTAGTCCTTTGTGCACCCCCATAATATAGTTTTAGTCCTTTGTGCACCCCCATAATATAGTTTTAGTCCTTTGTGCACCCCCATAATATAGTTTTAGTCCTTTGTGCACCCCCATAATATAGTTTTAGTCCTTTGTGCACCCCCATAATATAGTTTTAGTCCTTTGTGCACCCCCATAATATAGTTTTAGTCCTTTGTGCACCCCCATAATATAGTTTTAGTCCTTTGTGCACCCCCATAATATAGTTTTAGTCCTTTGTGCACCCCCATAATATAGTTTTAGTCCTTTGTGCACCCCCATAATATAGTTTTAGTCCTTTGTGCACCCCCATAATATAGTTTTAGTCCTTTGTGCACCCCCATAATATAGTTTTAGTCCTTTGTGCACCCCCATAATATAGTTTTAGTCCTTTGTGCACCCCCATAATATAGTTTTAGTCCTTTGTGCACCCCCATAATATAGTTTTAGTCCTTTGTGCACCCCCATAATATAGTTTTAGTCCTTTGTGCACCCCCATAATATAGTTTTAGTCCTTTGTGCACCCCCATAATATAGTTTTAGTCCTTTGTGCACCCCCATAATATAGTTTTAGTCCTTTGTGCACCCCCATAATATAGTTTTAGTCCTTTGTGCACCCCCATAATATAGTTTTAGTCCTTTGTGCACCCCCATAATATAGTTTTAGTCCTTTGTGCACCCCCATAATATAGTTTTAGTCCTTTGTGCACCCCCATAATATAGTTTTAGTCCTTTGTGCACCCCCATAATATAGTTTTAGTCCTTTGTGCACCCCCATAATATAGTTTTAGTCCTTTGTGCACCCCCATAATATAGTTTTAGTCCTTTGTGCACCCCCATAATATAGTTTTAGTCCTTTGTGCACCCCCATAATATAGTTTTAGTCCTTTGTGCACCCCCATAATATAGTTTTAGTCCTTTGTGCACCCCCATAATATAGTTTTAGTCCTTTGTGCACCCCCATAATATAGTTTTAGTCCTTTGTGCACCCCCATAATATAGTTTTAGTCCTTTGTGCACCCCCATAATATAGTTTTAGTCCTTTGTGCACCCCCATAATATAGTTTTAGTCCTTTGTGCACCCCCATAATATAGTTTTAGTCCTTTGTGCACCCCCATAATATAGTTTTAGTCCTTTGTGCACCCCCATAATATAGTTTTAGTCCTTTGTGCACCCCCATAATATAGTTTTAGTCCTTTGTGCACCCCCATAATATAGTTTTAGTCCTTTGTGCACCCCCATAATATAGTTTTAGTCCTTTGTGCACCCCCATAATATAGTTTTAGTCCTTTGTGCACCCCCATAATATAGTTTTAGTCCTTTGTGCACCCCCATAATATAGTTTTAGTCCTTTGTGCACCCCCATAATATAGTTTTAGTCCTTTGTGCACCCCCATAATATAGTTTTAGTCCTTTGTGCACCCCCATAATATAGTTTTAGTCCTTTGTGCACCCCCATAATATAGTTTTAGTCCTTTGTGCACCCCCATAATATAGTTTTAGTCCTTTGTGCACCCCCATAATATAGTTTTAGTCCTTTGTGCACCCCCATAATATAGTTTTAGTCCTTTGTGCACCCCCATAATATAGTTTTAGTCCTTTGTGCACCCCCATAATATAGTTTTAGTCCTTTGTGCACCCCCATAATATAGTTTTAGTCCTTTGTGCACCCCCATAATATAGTTTTAGTCCTTTGTGCACCCCCATAATATAGTTTTAGTCCTTTGTGCACCCCCATAATATAGTTTTAGTCCTTTGTGCACCCCCATAATATAGTTTTAGTCCTTTGTGCACCCCCATAATATAGTTTTAGTCCTTTGTGCACCCCCATAATATAGTTTTAGTCCTTTGTGCACCCCCATAATATAGTTTTAGTCCTTTGTGCACCCCCATAATATAGTTTTAGTCCTTTGTGCACCCCCATAATATAGTTTTAGTCCTTTGTGCACCCCCATAATATAGTTTTAGTCCTTTGTGCACCCCCATAATATAGTTTTAGTCCTTTGTGCACCCCCATAATATAGTTTTAGTCCTTTGTGCACCCCCATAATATAGTTTTAGTCCTTTGTGCACCCCCATAATATAGTTTTAGTCCTTTGTGCACCCCCATAATATAGTTTTAGTCCTTTGTGCACCCCCATAATATAGTTTTAGTCCTTTGTGCACCCCCATAATATAGTTTTAGTCCTTTGTGCACCCCCATAATATAGTTTTAGTCCTTTGTGCACCCCCATAATATAGTTTTAGTCCTTTGTGCACCCCCATAATATAGTTTTAGTCCTTTGTGCACCCCCATAATATAGTTTTAGTCCTTTGTGCACCCCCATAATATAGTTTTAGTCCTTTGTGCACCCCCATAATATAGTTTTAGTCCTTTGTGCACCCCCATAATATAGTTTTAGTCCTTTGTGCACCCCCATAATATAGTTTTAGTCCTTTGTGCACCCCCATAATATAGTTTTAGTCCTTTGTGCACCCCCATAATATAGTTTTAGTCCTTTGTGCACCCCCATAATATAGTTTTAGTCCTTTGTGCACCCCCATAATATAGTTTTAGTCCTTTGTGCACCCCCATAATATAGTTTTAGTCCTTTGTGCACCCCCATAATATAGTTTTAGTCCTTTGTGCACCCCCATAATATAGTTTTAGTCCTTTGTGCACCCCCATAATATAGTTTTAGTCCTTTGTGCACCCCCATAATATAGTTTTAGTCCTTTGTGCACCCCCATAATATAGTTTTAGTCCTTTGTGCACCCCCATAATATAGTTTTAGTCCTTTGTGCACCCCCATAATATAGTTTTAGTCCTTTGTGCACCCCCATAATATAGTTTTAGTCCTTTGTGCACCCCCATAATATAGTTTTAGTCCTTTGTGCACCCCCATAATATAGTTTTAGTCCTTTGTGCACCCCCATAATATAGTTTTAGTCCTTTGTGCACCCCCATAATATAGTTTTAGTCCTTTGTGCACCCCCATAATATAGTTTTAGTCCTTTGTGCACCCCCATAATATAGTTTTAGTCCTTTGTGCACCCCCATAATATAGTTTTAGTCCTTTGTGCACCCCCATAATATAGTTTTAGTCCTTTGTGCACCCCCATAATATAGTTTTAGTCCTTAGTGCACCCCATAATATATTTTCAGTCCTTAGTACACCCCCATTATATAGTTTTAGACCTTAGTGCAGCCCCTCATATAGTTGCAATCCTTAATGCACCCCCATAATATAATTACAGTCCTTAGTGCACCCACTTAATATAGTTTTAGTCCTTAGTGCGTTCCCTATAGTTTTAATCCTTAGTGCAGTCCCCGGGCCCCAGTTACAGTTTACTTACCCTCTCCTCCGCGGCGCGCTCTCTGCATTGTCAGGTGGTGCGTGCAGTGAATACAGACGCTGACGTGACCCCAAGGTCGCGTCGGCGTCTGTATTCACCGCACACACCCCCTGCTGTGATGCCTGCGACCAGGGGCGGCCCTAGGGTTTGCGGGGCCCTAGGCGAGGCCCCCCCCATGACCCCCACCTCCCCTCCGCAAAAAAAAAAATGTAAGTTTTATTGAATTTTTTTTCTTTTTCTTTTTTGCAATGGCGGCAATGGCAATGGCAATGGCAATGGCCGCCAGGCTTGCACTTGTGCAGTCAAGGCGCCGCGCGGGGCCGCGGCAGCAAGTACAGTGCCGCCAGGTTCATCATCCTGGCGGCACTGTATTGGTTGCAGGCGGCCCCACGCGGGGCCTTCACTTCCCGGAGACAGGGTAAGCACATACACAGTGCCTGGACTCCTGCGTCCAGGCACTGTGTATATGTTGCTATGGCAACACAGCGCCATTGAACAACGCTGTGTTAGCAACACAACACATACACAATGCCTGGACGCAGGAGTCCAGGCACTGTGTATGTGATTATGTGATAGCCCACTAAAGTGGAATACACCTTTAAAAGATACTAGGACTGCTGGGACTAGGTGGGAGATGTGTGATAGCCCACTAAAGTGGAATACACCTTTAAAAGATACTAGGACTGCTGGGACCAATGTTGGTGGGAGATACAGTGAAAACTACAGATCCCAGCATGCTTCAGGACTTTGGGGAGGAAAGGGGAGACAGGAAGTGTGTGTTGGTGTTTGTTCAAGCCCGGGAAAAAGCTGTGAAGAGAGAGAGAGATTGCAGAGCTGATGGAAGATTTATGACCAGAGTAAATACAGAGAGAGATAGAAAGAGAAAGGAAAGGAAAGGAAAGCTGAGAGACCAGAGACTATACCTTATCTGTTGTGTGCAAACAAAGGAATCCTTCCCTGATGTGAGTTACCAAAAACCTGCAGAAACTACACACTGAACATTTACCCTCCTGATGTACAGCAACTGTGACAGGAAAACACTGCATCACTTTCCACAGCTCAACACTTTATATGTGCACAATTCTCCAGAAGGGGCCCCCAACAACTCAATACTATATTGATTAGTAAAGTAAGGTATTATTGAGAGAGTTACCTATATGTATTACTGCTGCATTGTTTATATTTATATCTGTTGTACTATATTCATGATTGATGCATATAATTCAGCACTGTGAATTGTTCTTTATCTGGTTGTCACTTTGAAACTAAGGCTACAGTCATTGCCATTCCTATAGCCAGGATAACATTAATAAAACTGTATAATTTAAGCCTTATGGTGTAAAGCTGCTGTCCCTCTGTCTGAGTACTGCTGGGGAATCTCTTGCCTCTCTGCTGTGGTGTGGGTCATAATGTTCTGAGTCAATCCAGAGAAAGGATCCGGAGGGAGTCCACGCTACCTAAAGGTAACCAACCCCTTAACCTAACACCAACTGTGCCCATACCATCATCCCTGGGCCACCATCACATCGTCCATCATTCTCAGGTTGCACATTGCTTATTGAAAATATCACAGCTCCTCCTGATATGGATCCAGTGAAGTGATCTGGTATCCTGTGGATTTAATATTGTGATTTCTGCTTCCATCAGTGCTAACTATAAGCATCAGCATGCTCCCAAAAATCTGATACAGCCTGACATATCACCATCCTGAATTACTGTAAACCGAGCTACACAATTTGAAATAGAACAATGAGATGTTGAAGATAAAGTAAACTACAATGACCAATACACAGGTTTAGATATATCTTAGAGCAACTAAAAGAATATGTGAGGAGAAGGATAGTTCAGGACATGGTGCAGAATGTGCAGAATAAATTATATAAAACACACTCATCCTTTAATGCTCTTAAAACAATATTTAGCTAAAGGTTTTGTCCTTTTTTTAATGCTTATAAATGGCTAATAAATTCCCAACATCAATTGGGGTAAGATTGGGGAACAATATGTGATATTGGTACTAGTGGGTGAGTGTCTTGTATTGAGCTTCTATAAGGAAAGTATTAATAAAGCAGGTAAAGGTGCATTATAGAATCTTCCATCTGTCCATTTTGCCTCTTCAAATTATTCCCTAGAGTCATTTTCCCATGGCTTTGCGAAGGAGGAGAAAGAGATAGGTAAGCAGAATGGTGACTAGTTTCTAGAGCAGAGAGAAGGTGTGAGTTGGATCTTGTTGAGCAATACAAAGTTTCCTGAATGGGGTGAGATGTGTGGCTCTAGATCTGTCTAACTTATGTTGTTACAAATAGTGATAGATATAGCGCCAGTGTTCACTCTGGGAAAAATTCAACCAAATGCACCCACCCATAAGGCTTGAACTTTGAAGTGTCAATAAACATTGTCTAAAGTCTAAACCATGTGATGTAGAAGCAGTGACCAGTGAAAGGAAGATAGGAGGCGTGAATACATGCCAAGCGTGTACTGTACTGTGGACTACCTGATAAAGGGCATGCCAGCTCAAAATGCATTGTGAAAGCAGACTCTCATGCTTACCTGGAAATCCCTGGATGTGCCTCTCCTGCATTGCTTCTTGAAACACTCAGACCCATCTTTATTCCACCACTGCGCCTCCTGGGACTCACGCTTATGGATCTGGTTTCATAGGGGTCTATTTACTAAGGTTGATTTTGCTAAAATCGACAAAAGTCCCGGGACTTTGCTGGCGATTATGCCATTGCCGAATTCACTAAAGGCAAAGTCCCGGGACTTTAGCCTTTAGCAAAATCGACACGGCAAACATCGCGGATACAAAATTGTCCAGATGTTTGCTATGCAACACATAGGAATCGCCTGATTCACTAAAGGCGATTTTTCAAAATCGCCTTTAGTTCGTCCTGAAAGCGCCTAATAAAATAGCGCCTGGTGTGTGTGGCGCTTACACAATTTACCAGTAAAACATGTCCATATATTTGACGTGTTTTTCTCTGTAAAAAAGACAAGCGCTTCATGCTTGTAACCCTTAGCATGCATGTGCTGACAGAACTACACAGAAGGCACAGCATTGCGCCTTAGACACTAGAGGTCCCCCTGACGTCATTAACAGTATAAAAGGGAACCTCTAGTCTCCGATTGTTCATTACCATCGGGGCTGCTTAACTGGAAGGAGGATGTCGTCGTAACAGGATGAAGACCGGTCAGAAGAACTATAACAACTCTCCAACCGACTTCAAGCACCTTATCACAATCTCCATGCAAGTCATACAATTTTTTTTTACTTTTTTACACACCAAAAACACAGGACACATAGGTTTTTATTAAACAGAGTGGCTACCTGTTTATTTTTAACATGTAAGGGGGATACATACTGTATTGGGAATGTATTTTTTAATAAGTAATGTATGATACTGTAATTATTGTTTGTTTATTTTTTAATGTGTATTTTTTTTTTTGGACATCGGGCAGAGTGCAGCATGGTTATAATCCTTTACATGCTGACGCTGATATTACTACACAGCACAGCAATGCATTTGTTTTTTTAGTTTTTTTAAACACTAAAAAAGCGACAGCGATTTTTCAAGGGCAAATTGCTGTGCTTTTTAATAGGAGAGCACAGCGATTTAGACTTTGAAAAATTGATGCTCATAAAATTACCAGCCAAAAGTGTCTCTTAGTGAATCCAGCGATTTATGGTAAAAAATTGCGGCGATGGCTGGCGATTCATAATCGCCAGCCAAAAGCGACCGTTGTAAATAGACCCCATAGTATCAACTAACAGCAGCAGTGCTTCCCATATTTCCTTAAGGAAAGTGTTTTATATATTATTTTGTTTTTTTGTTTATTATATGTATTCCTGTCTAATGTCTCTTGCATGTCTTAAAGATGAATGAATTTTTATCTGTTTTTAGCTTGTTTATGGTTTATCCATTGGGGGAAAAGACAAACAATCACAAGAGACTTCTGTGGACATTACTTTTATAATTAATTCAGCTAATAATTGGTATTGTGTATTATATATGCAGAATTTTTCATTTACATAGGATATATTTTAGATCCATCTGCCATTTTTTGAGTTATCCTTCATATATGTTAAGAGCAATTCCCCACGAGCGCTTACTACAGTACACACCTCAGTGACCTGTAGTCTGCAGCTGGTGGGACGCATAGCGCTAGGGAGTTACCGCATCCTCTAATTTTAAGGGATATTTAAATGTCCTTGGAAAAATTGTCATACAAAATGCATGCCAATTGTTTTATATATATGAGAACTATAACAATATATATTAATGTTTGATAATTCATATGTATTATAGAATCACTGTAAAACAAAGCAATGTTACACAAATGAAAATGTGGGACTTTTCATTATCTACGATTTGGTCATCATGAGGCTAATCCAGAGGTTCATATGGATGCCAAGGCAAGTAAAGCACTAAGCAGCCAAGCTGCCCCGGGGTCTCACACACAAAAAGGCTCCCACAAACTTCCACTGCAATTGAGGATGGATGTGTCAGTTATTGACAACCCTGTGATAAAGTACTGCACCAGCAACTAATGGATTGCCTTGCTCCTGCTGGTATGTGCAAATAGCAAAATTTTACAACCCTGATTTTCCTATTGCAAAATAAGAGTAATGATAAAAAAGTAATTTAAAGAAAAATAGAAAAACATAGTTTAAATTTATTAGTTTAAGATGGGTTATAGATGTTGTTTCAGTTCCCCATAACAAGATATCACTGTGCAATGAGCTGGATGGTTTATGCCATACAACACAGGAGTAATCAGCATCATCTTCTGGCAATACTCCTTTGATGGTCAGATAACCAACATTTTTTGATGTTTCTTTTGAGCCAGAAAATCTCCCTGGTACTCCATCTCCCTGGTGTTTGTTAGATTCACTTTTATAATACAGTATATACTTGGGTTTATTTCCATCTTTCTACTGGCACCACCTTACAGCACAATCACTGATACTGTACCCACTGAGTGTACAGGGCAGTATCACTGTGTTACCTGTGGAGACTGATAGTGAGGCTGGTTGTGTCAGAGTCACCTGGGCACTGCAATCTGAAACATAAACATAAGATGTATCAGTAAAAGTTCAAAATCTATATAATTACCATTTAAAATAATCTAGTCCTCTATACTTAGATTACACTAGACTAGATTATCAGAAATAGCTCACAAGAACAATCAGTATCATAAAGACTGCTTGCTTATATTTTATCTTTTCTTCTAGTTGTCTTACATGTCCATGTAGATATGAGAGTAAGGAGGAGAGTTAAGCAGATCATAGTGCAAGTCAGGTTATATCACCTTCAGAGATCTGTGTATTGATGGGCTCCAGACTCCTTTTTAAACCCTGGCAGCACTGAGACACACCCCTGCTATGTAATTGTGGCCACACCTCATAAATCACTTCTATCACTTCCTCTTTTTTTAAATCTATTGTCAAATAATCTCACATTTACTGTGGTTTTCTTAAAGGCTTCAGTAGCTCTAATCAGCATGGAGCTTTCATAAACAGGATCACTCTATATCTCTCTAACTAGAAAGACCCTAGCAATGCCTAGGGAGATGGAAGGAAAACAATCATAATAATGTCTACTTGAAATATAGAAAAAAAATGTTTTGGAGCCTTGACCTACAAAAGAATAATTTTAAAACGATATCCTGAAATGTTTGACATGTAATTAATATTTTATTTAGATAAATACTGGGGAATTCAGCGCAAAGACCATTTGACACACTGCTGAAAAATTGGCTCAATATCGACTTCTATATAAGAGTCAGGGCTGCAGGTGTAGTACCCGGGTGGTAAGGGCTACAGGTTTAAAAATATTGATGGTATTGGATGTGGATTGCAGAGAGGTGTGAGCAATGAAAGAAAACTCAGAAACTTTTTGAATGTAAAATGTAGTCCTTGAAGATGAATAATAAAAAAAATGATTCTTCTTCCTTCTATTAATTGTTTCCAACTTGGATTAAACAATTATAGGTTTGAGAGAGAACTTCAAATTCAGAGCTCCAATGGTTTGAGTTGGAATAAAGTCACTTGTTTAGTGCATTCAAATAAAGATATTCTCTTGAATGTAGTATCAGTCAAAATATTTAATGCACTTAGAAGATTTTACAACAAAGTTCAAAAAATTGCAAAACAAAAGCTTACAAAGTTATTTCTTATATTATGTATGTATTGTGTGTGTATTTCAGAGCAAATGTCTCTTTAAATGTATATGTATGCAAATGCTCATTCAGCAGCTTGTATGTAGCAATGTGTCTGTGTCTGTGCAAGAGTGTGCACGAGTGTGTCCGAGTGTGTCTGCGTGTGTGTAAGAGTCTGTCCAAAGTGACCAGAGTCTCAGATATATCCTAGTTTTCCCATTGTCTGCCAAACCTATATGGAAAAACTAGAAAAAACTGGATTTCTCCACTTGGTGCTGAAAACCTACAACCCCCATTCTCATGAGACTTGATTTAATCCTTTCCAGATGTGGGCCTAAAGACCAACTATAGTGTCTTTGTCCTCAAATACTGATATCCTATGGATTCTGTTTATCTTAAAACTGATGCTTCACAATTATACAAAACTATTAATGAAGAGGAAAATGTATGACTTACACCATTTCAACTTTAATATACACATAATCTTAGTTATGGAATTATTATTTGTATTGACCATATTTAAAAGAAAAGTCCAAAAATGGTCTGTCATTCACACTATTTAACATTGAATCAGTGTTTATTTAAATAAATTTTAGGTTTTATTAAATATATTTTAGTAATGCTCTAGAGTGGCAGAAAACTTATTCTGATTACCACCGATAAACAGTTTATTACAAGATCTTGTTGTTGTTACATAAATCTTTGTGGTTTTATTTCATAGACCGAAAATGATGTTACTATAGCATTCATTTTTCTCATACGACAAACAAGGATGTATAAAGGATTATTCTAACTGTTTTATCCAATCACAATGTTACAAATATCCTGCACAATCAAGGTTTTACAATAAGCCTTTTATCAAAATACAGTTTTATAACCAATATTCATACGATCAAGGATATATGAGAAAGTACATTGACTATTTATTTATTTATTTTTTATTTATTTATTTATTTATTTTTTTATGGATTCCGTGTCAATTTATTAGAAGTATCACTTCTCATTTGCATTTGTTTTATTATAAGCATTAGATGGTTACTATATAGTGACTTTTTTTTCTGTATAGAAATCAGGTGGAGGATTTAACAAGAGAATCTGATCAATCACACTCTGCATTGGACAAGCTAAGACAACAGGTCAGAATGGTGGGCCTGATTCAGAGGCTGAAAATAAGAACTTTAAGTTACACCTGTGCAAAACCATGTTGATTTCAGGGGGAGTCAAGTTAATTTTATTTTATGCATGCAGGGAGAATGCTTTGCTTTTACTTATTGCACACAGATACCTGATCAGCTTCACTTTTAAACTGCTAATTAGACTTGAGCTTGGAAACATCACCTTTTAACTATAATACTGTTGCAACACATGAAATTTGACTCCCCTGAAATCAACATGGTTTAGCTCAGGTGTAACTTTAAGTTCTTATTTTCAATCTCTGAATCAGGCCCGGTGACCTCATTTGTAGTTTGTTTATGGAAATATCAACATGCTTTTGTTTTTATCATTTCTTTACAGCATTGTCTTAACAAGATCTTTCAATAATATCAATCAAAGTATAAAATACAGCCTTGTTCTTTAGTGATAAATGGCAATGGGCTATATCTACAAAAGTGACCAATGGTCACCAGAGGAGAATTTTGGTAGCACCCATAGCCAATGACGTACCTTTACTTGAATACTGAAAAGGGTTCTGAAAAAAACCCACATATTATAAATAAACTAGTTATTAAAAAAAACAAAAAAAACCCATCAACAATTATTATTTATTAACAGGTTATTATATATTGCACTCCAAATAATGTGGTGGTTTAACCTTAGTTAAAAAAAAAACTGGGATGGGTAAATGGGCAACCATGCTTGTTTATGGCTTATTTATCGTGTACCTGGTGGACATCTAGGGAGCAAGCAATATGCCCATCATAGTCTATGCACATAACTTCAATGGTGCATCTTTTATTTAAATGACTAACTACGGATAAACTTTATGTTGTTATTAAATAGGAAGTGATATACTGGTTTAGTTCTCTGTGACCACAATAATACTGTTAATTATTGACCCACTGTATATTTTTTTTTAATAGAAAGGCTACAGTGCTCAAAATGGTGGGTTAATTTAAATACAGATTCTTATGGAAATATCTGAGATATGTTAATGGTCCATTTCTTCTACAGCATCATGATTACCGGAATGAGTTGTCGAAGTTAAATTCACAGCACAGACTATCAACAAATTAAACAGCAAACTAGAGGAACTCACTGAGCAAAAGGATGACGCAGTCGCTGCTTTAGTGAAACTCCAAGAAGCTCTAAATTCTCTAAACGTGGAGAAGCTTCAGCAGCAGTCAGACTGGCAAAGAGAGCGCGAGCAACTGGAGCAAGAACTGCAAGTGTCCAAACATGAGGTAAACTGATATATGTAGGAAATATTAAAAGTAGGTAGCAGGAGGAAGAAAATGGATATGACTAAGTATATAAAGTGGAGCCAAATAGGCAATATATGAGAGTCCATGGATTCTTCTATGATGTTGAATAGGAATAAGAATCGATTAAAGAGCAGTAAGGGAAGTCAGAGGACAAGATCGGCTGTGTGGAAAGAAGACTGGTACTATAAATGATATTTTTAACATTTACATTTTTCCAAACTCTTTTTAGAAGTTTTGGAATGAAGTGTGCCAGCTGAATGCACAGAGCCTTCAGCTGAAGGACACCATATCTGATCTAAGTGCTCAGAGAGAAGAGCATTACCAAACAATGCAAGAATTGAATGTCCGGATGAAGAAGATAGATGAGGAGAAGCATGAAGCAGCTGCACTTATAGAGAAACTGCAGACTAAACTCAATAGCCTGGAGAGTGAAAGCCTCCAGGACCAGTCTGGATGGCAGAGAGAGAAAGAACAGTTGGAAAGTGAGCTGCAAATATCAACCCAGGAGGTAAATATAACTGAATGCCTTAAATCCACCTACATGTACATTCATTTCGACTATGAAGAAGTATACTTATTATAACAATAAGCACAAGAAATTTAAAAATGTAGAGAAAAACGCACTGAAAAATCTTGACCCAAATTTTTTTTTTTTTTTACATTTTCCAACCATTGTCTACTCTTAAAGTCCCGCTACATGTAGAAGTGTCACCATGACAACATGCAAATTAAAACCTCTGCTTATTTACCATAGGTGGGGTTATTGATGGTAGGAGATCCCCCCCTTTTTTTTTTTACTTTTTTTTTTTTTTTTAACTTTTTTTTATTATTGGAGAAACAAAATGTCATAATACAATCTTATGGACACAGTTGAGCAATGCGTATTATAACCAAGTAAACAGTAGAAAGGTAAAAGTAAGTACACATCTGGAGAGCAATACCAAATTGAATCACATTGGTAACCAGATTCACAACATAAACATCTGGTAATATAGCCTATCAACATAACAAACTGCCAGGGCACGGCTACCCCTCCCAATATTCTTACACACATCGAGAACCCTCAGAATATAATTGGAGGATCGTTTAAAAACATTCTAGTCTCGTACCAATTTGTCTGGCTAAAACAGGACTGTATTTGCAACTTAATTGTATTTGTTTGGAGATTAATAAAAGGCTGCCATAACTCAAAAAAGGCCTCCGTGCGTATTTCTTTACTTAGCGAGGCCTCCACCCAGTCCATCCTGAATACAAAGAAAAGTTTGCTATTGAATAACGCCATATTAGAGGGATCGGGCTTTATCCACAATTGTAAAATACAATTTTTGGCTACTGCAGAGACACTTGTTGCCATTTTTCTTTTGCCCTTAGTAATACCAGGGAAACCATCGGTAACACCTAACACCGCCCATTCCGATGTCAGTGGTAAACGTAGTGAGAGGTTGGCTCTTGAAAAATGTAGGACCTGATTCCAAAACCGTCTTATTGAAGGGCATGCCCACAAAAAATGTACCATGTCGGCCCCTCCCGCATGGCATTTAAGGCATGCATCCGTGTCAGAGAGTCCCATCAAGAAACGTCGATGAGGGGTCAGATAATCTTTATGAAATATATTATAAAACATCTCCTTGTAGGAGCTAGATGTTATACAGGAGATAGATCGTGTGAAAGTTTTCATAATGGTCTTGAGAGTAAGTCACAGGAATATTTCCGCCAAACTTAGCATACCCGTCCTCAGCTTAGTATGGTCCATAGGTTGACATAAATGTCTATAGTGGCGGGAAATAGCTTTTCTACCTCTCATAGGCTGGGATAAAAGCGTATCCAGAGGGTTGGATATATCATGCGGGCTCAACATTCTTAATACAGAACTAACATAGTGTTGGGCTTGGTGTAAAGCCAGAATATGGCTCGGTGGGAAGTTAAATGTATTTATAAGCCAAGTTACCCTATGCGGTTTTATCGCCTGTGTATCAACCAAAGAGCGAATATGTTGGATCCCATGCTTAGACCAATTGCTAAAAGGATAGGAAGCTCAGCCACATTGGAAGTGTGGATTAGCCACTAGAGGCAGAAAAAGCGAACAATAGCTATTAAGGTTACTCTTACGCCGAATACTATGCCAGACCTTCCACGCAGACATCAGCAGTGGGTTGGGAAGGATCTCCTCTGACATGTCATATTTATGCATATGAATGAAAGAGATTAAAGATTGGTCTTGGAGAAAGGATTGTTCAATAGAAAGATTAGAATATGTCTCCTCCTTATGTAGCCAGTCTCTAATGAACCGTAGTGTTCCAGCATAACCATATAATTTTAAGTCAGGGAAATTGATCCCCCCATCTGAAGCTGTTTGCTGAAGTTTAACTAGGCCTATACTCGGGCGCTTCCCCTGCCAAATAAACCTACGGAATGCTTTATTTATTAGTTTTTCATCTTTGTCAGACAATACAATAGGGAGCATCTGAAGAGGGTACAGCAACTTGGGGAAAGTGATCATTTTAATTAGATTAGCTCTACCCAAATAAGAGAGCATAAGGTGTTTCCAAGAAGCCAACTCCACCAAAGAGGTCCGTACTAAATGTCTCATGTTTAGCTCATAGAAATCATGTATATTTTTAGGTATGAGGACCCCTAGGTATCTAAAAGATTCCAGAGCCCACGTTAATTGCAATTTAGCCCCCCCACCTCATCTTTGCTCAGCAACATTGCCACCGATTTTTCCCTGTTAATTGTGAAGCCGGAGACAGTCCCATATTCACTAATCTTTTCCAAAATAAGCTGAGGGAATGCTGGGGGTTAGAAATATATAAGAACAGATCATCTGCAAATGCCGAGACCTTCAATTCATTGCTGCCTATTTTTATCCCCTGAAAGCCTGACCAAGACTGCAATATCCGGAGAAGGGGGTCCAAGGCCAAATTAAAGAGCAGGGGAGACAGGGGGCAACCTTGCCTGGTACCCGTAGACATCACTAAAGGGGAACTTGCATACCATTAATGAGGAATACCGTAGATGGTACTGTATAGATAAACCGAATAAATTGTGAAAATGGCTGACCAAACACTCTATGCTCAAGGATTCTCTGTAAATGTATCTAGGAGACCTTATCGAAGGCTTTCTCTGCATCCAGGCTTAAGAGCATGCCTGCGGAGGAAGCCGGCCTACCTGAAGCTGCTACAATAGCCTCTACAGCAGTACGAACCGCCTTAACAGAAAACCTGTTATGAACAAACCCCAGTTGATGAGGTGTAAGTAATTGGGGAAGTATAGATTGCAACCTATTTGCCATGATCTTAGCCATGATTTTGAAATCTTGATTGAGCAGAGTTATGATATATATAACAAAGACTCTCCCTGACGAAGTCCCAGTGACGAAACGCGTAGGGCCGGACCGGTACTCTTGTTTACACACTCCCACGTGTCTACAGCGGCTTCCTCACTTGCCTAAACCACGCTGTTCAGAGAAACTACCAGGACGCTGGAGGCTGGATCTGACGGTACCATTCGGTTTATAGTGGAGAGTCTTTGTTTACACGTTTTTATACCACAGAACTGGTACGTTTTATTGAATGTCCTGAGGGGCTTAATAAATGTTACTATATTTCACCATGGAGCGCCCCCTGTACTTCTTATTGTTTTAGATTAAACCACCTGGGATTGAGAACCAGGACTTTGATTGGGGAAGACGCGGTCCCGATAGGAAGAAAAAGGGATCTGGTGAAGAACTTTCACCTGGGGAATCAATTTTGATTGTGTGTGAACACTATAATATAAAAGGCACCAACACTCAGTAGGGCACTGTTTCATTCTATTTTGTATATATATATATATATATATATATATATATATAAAACTCACTCTGGCGCTCTCCTCTGTNGATATGTGACCCAAAGTTGGGGCTCTATTTAGAGTTAAGATTAGAGTTAGGACTGTTCACCAGAGAAGCCTTGTAAGTGGCGAACAGCTTATCACGTATCTGCAGATATTTGTAACTTATTCTCTGATTTATTTTAAAGATAGAAGTTCATGATTAGTAACTGACTAATGGCTAGGGTGCCAGGCCATGTCTTGTTTATATATATATATATATATATATATATATATTCCAAAAGATTGGCACTCCCAAATATGTATGGTGTGGATACAGATCCAGGTGCCTTCCCATAGATCCTCAACAGGAGAAGGGCAGAGCATGCAAGGAATAGATTATCTCCAACCACTGGTGCAGTCTAGCCGATCATATCTGAGGGACACCACTATGCTTCTTAATAAACTAGCGGAGTTGGGACAGATTCCATCTGATATCATTCTGATCACGGTTGATGTGAACAGTCTATATACATCAATCCCGCAGGATGATGGGATTGAGGCTGTGGAACAGCACATCACTGGTAACCCTTTGTTTTCATGTCCAGATCTGGTGCTGTTTATAAAACTTCTTACATGTACTTTGAAGAGGAACTATTTCCTCTTCAATGGTTACTATTACCTCCAATTAAGTGGCTGTGCGATGGGGTTCAATGTGGCCCCATCCTTTGCTAATTTATATATGATGTCCTATGAGGAGCGCTTTTTGTACAAAGATGAACGTTTTATTCAAGGATGCTTCGTGTATTTTAGATACATTGATGATCTCCTTCTACTGTGGAAGGGCCCAGAGACTACGTTTTTGGAATTAATCAATGATTTAAATCATAATCCGCACTCACCCATCCGATTTACGTATGATATACAGAAGACATCTATTCACTATCTTGACGTTCAACTCCCTTTGGAGCAAGGGCACATAAAAACTGCCATTTACAATAAACCCACTGATAAAAATAACATTCTGTTACCTAATTAATTCCATCCGCCTGCATTAATACGCGGATTGCCGTATTCACAGCTTTTAAGAGTGCATAGGATCACTAATGACGTGACAGACTGGGACCAAGCTATGGATTCTATGATAGTGAAGTTCCAGCAAAGAGGGTATGACGGACGTACATTGAGACAAACAAAGGAGAGGATTAGAAAGGTGCCCAGAGTGGATCTGTTGAAGCCTAAAGACTCTAAGAGTGCTCAGAATTTCATTCCCTGGGTGAGTACATACAGCATCTCCAGCCGTCAGACCACCAAGTCTGTAAAAAGTCTGTGGCCCATAATCTCTTCTGTTAAGGACCTACCGGTCTTTAAAAACCAGAGACTATTACCTGCATTCAAAAGGGGAAGAAACCTAAAAGACATACTGGTACGATCTGATATTACTACATATCCCAAGATTACGCAGAAAGTGGGCTGTTTCCGTTGCCCTAACTGCACTACGTGCAGATATCTGGACACAGGGGGCAGCTTTTCACATCCTCACTCCAACAAGAGGTTTGATATTAACTACCATCTTACCTGTCTGAGTACCTATGTAGTCTATTTTATAGTATGCCCATGTGGATTGTACTATATAGGAAAAACTCAACGACAATTTTGTGAACGCATGGCACTACATCGCTCCTCAATTCGCCTGGCCCTGGGAGGGAGACTAAGTGACCAGCCTGTGGCTCGCCATTTCGTGGAACGGAAACATTCCTTGGCGTCATTGAAATATAAGATGATCGATCATGTCCCCCCTCCAAGGCGGGAGGGTGACAGAGACTTACTTTTATTACAAAGAGAAGCCTTTTGGATACATAAACTGAATACAGTCTCACCACATGGCTTAAATGAACAACTCAATTTGTCATGTTTCCTTTAACATGTTGTCTGACTTACCATGACTTTCTGACTTTCTTTACAGCTCTATTCTGCACAGAGCTTACCACTTTCACTGTGTGATGTTGCTTTTTTAGTATCCTGACTATGAAACTAGTGACAGCCCTTTTAGTAACAGTATTTATTCACATCATTTGTTCGTTTATCGTGTGCTTTATCTCCTGTTAATCTATTTTCTATTTCTTTTTTTTAACAATCAAGTTTTATTGATTTTATAATAACAAAACAAAAAAAACAGAGGAAAGGGATACCGAAGGAAAGAAGGGGGGGTAGGGGGGGGACATCATATGATACAAAATATATAAGCTTGATCAAAGTGGCATCTCCAACAGGACAGGATAAATACAACATGGCAGAGCATCATGAATACGATTATAAACATGCACAGTAAGAGGAGTCACAGTGACAATGTAGACCAGACTTGCACATAGGGGTCCGAAAGGAACCAATGTCGCTACCACATAACGAGCAGGGGAAACAAAGTACAAAGGGCTAGGTCGACGGCGCCTGACGCCTACTTTCCTCCTTGAGGTAATCCGTCCAAGGTAGCCACTGGAAAAGGGGGCAAGAGGCGGAAACTCGGTACTCGGCCAGAAGAGTCTCCATCGTTTGATTATACGTAATTTTGGCAACTATTTTAGGAAGGGTGGGGTAGTCTGCTGACTTCCATAACTGGGCTATGGCTGCCCTGGTGGCAATTAAGAAGTGGCCAAAGAGGTACTGTTTTTCCCTGGGTAAGTCTTCAGGGTAGAGATGTATTAAAGCTATCTGTGGAGACGGGAGAATAGTGTGATTTAGTACTCAGGATGCCAACGAAAACACTTCCTCCCACAAAGGGTGTATCTTAGGGCAGGACCAGAACACATGCAACAGGTCGCCCGTTAGTCTGCAACCACGCCAACAAGTTTTTGAGTGTGGAGTCTCTCAGGGGTAAGGTATAGCCTGTTCAGCATCTTAATACCCATCTCAACGTGGTTGGAGCATCTAGACATCTTAAAGACTTGGGCGGACAATTTAACCCATTGTTGTGGTGAAATCATGATACCCAGATCCCTTTCCCACTGAAGGTGCGGAGGGGCTTTACTCACAGGGGGTCCGCAGAGGTCATAAGCTTATACCAGAAAGAGATAGCACCCGCACTGCTGCCCGCAGATAGGCGTTGCTGAATATTATCCGGAGGGAGTTGCAAAGTATTGGGCGTTTTTAATGTAGCCGATACCCAGTGGCTAACTTGGAGATAGCGAAAAGCCTCGGAGGCCGGGATATTAAAATGGGTAACCAACTCTGGAAATGGGCGTAGGCGACGCTGAGGCAATAGGTGATCCAACTGGGACAACCCCCGTGTACTCCAACTAACAATATTGAGATCGGGGATAAACTGAGACAGGGCCGAGGTAGGGAGGTTTCTAGTGGGGGGGACCAGATCGGTATGCCTGCTCAAAAACCGGTCCCAGACTTGTAGGGAATCTTTAATAGAACGTAGGGGAGGGTCTATAGGGGGCCGACTTCGACCAGGCAACCAGAGCAAGTCTGGAAGGGAAATGGAGCGGAGCAGGCTAGCCTCCAATGCTACCCAGGGTTTCCGAGGCTCAGAGCAACACCAGTCCCTCAACGGAGCCAACAGGCAGGCCATGTGATATGCCCCCAGGTCCGGCATACTCAGTCCACCCAGGTCTTTAGGGAGGGTCATACGGCGCAGGGCAATTTTGGGTGGCTTATTCTTCCATATGTACCTAGACATAAGCCTAGAGAATTTGTCTAACTCCTGTTTAGGAGGGAGGTATGGGATAGCTCGAAAGACGTACATAAGTTTGGGCAACAGCGACATCTTAAACGCCGCAATCCGGCCCAACCACGATATTTCATGTAGCATCCAGGATGCGGTCAATTGGGAGAGTTGCGCGTAAAGAGGGGTAAGGTTTTCCGAGAGGACATCTTCCACAGCACACGTTAAATGTATGCCCAAATAGAGTAAGGACTTGTCTTTCCAGGAATAAGAGAATGACCGTTGCAATGAGGCTAAAGAGGCAGCAGGGAGATTAAGAGGCAGTGCTTCAGTTTTAGTAGTGTTCAATTTATAATATGAGACAGCACTAAAACGATCTAATATAGAATGGAGTTCCCCGAGAGCCGTTTCAGGATTTGTAACAAACAGAAGCACATCGTCTGCAAATAAGCAGAGTTTATGGGGAGTGTTATTGATAGAAATACCTGGAAAGTTAGGGGAAGTCCGGATCAGGTGCGCTAAAGGCTCCATGGTGAGGGCGAACATCAGGGGGGACAGAGGACACCCCTGGCGGGTACCATTCGTGATAGCGAAGGGATCAGACAAAAACCCGTTACTAAAGACTCTCGCGCTGGGTCCTTGATATAAGGCATCAACGGACTTGAAGAAAGTCCCCTGAAACTCAAAGCGGCCGAGTACTGCTCTCATATAGTCCCAGTGCAAGCGATCGAACGCCTTTTCGGCATCGAGCGAAAGTAAGACAAGCGATGTGGAGGATTGATTAGCCCAATCCACAATATTTAAGACTCTACGGGTATTGTCTGACCCCTGGCGCCCCAGAATAAAACCCACCTGATCCGGGTGAACAAGGGCGGGAAGAAGGGGGGCTAGCCGATTTGCTATCAATTTAGCATAGATTTTAATATCTGTGTTTAAGAGAGCTATGGGTCTATAATTTTTTACATCTGTGGGGGATTTACCTGGTTTAGGAATGGTTACGATTTGAGCCTCTAACATTTCCGCTGGGAAGATGCCCGTCTCGGAAGCAGCGTTATAGAGAGTAGTAAGGATAGGGGACAGTGTGTCAGAGAAGGTAGAATAGAAGTTATTAATAAAGCCGTCTGGGCCCGGGGCCTTGTTATTAGGAAGAGACTTAATAGCTAATGTAACCTCCGCTCGTGTCCAGGGGAGATTCAGGGCCTCCAAAGTGGTTTGTGTCAATGAGGGTAGGGAAATAGAGTCTAGAAAACCCGCAATCAAATCTGGGGTAGGCTGCGGAACAGATGCATCACCATGTAAGTTGTATAGACCAGAGTAGTATGCTGCAAACATATTGGCGATATCTCGGGGGTTGAAAACCTTCCGCCCAGAGCTATCGCCTAAGCATTTAATTCTGTTACGTGCAGTTCGACCCTGCAGTTTACGGGCGAGCAACCTGCCCGCTTTATTACCAACAGCATAGTACTTTTGTTGCAATGCAATCATAGCATTATGCGTCTGTTTCTGCAAGTGCTTATTGAGATCCGCTCTGACCTTAATTAGTTGAGTTTTAGTGTCTACAGTGGGGCAGGATTGGTTTAGCAATTCAAGACGGGAGAGTTGTGCTTCAAGAGTCCCAGTGCAAGCGATCGAACGCCTTTTCGGCATCGAGCGAAAGTAAGACAAGCGATGTGGAGGATTGATTAGCCCAATCCACAATATTTAAGACTCTACGGGTATTGTCTGACCCCTGGCGCCCCAGAATAAAACCCACCTGATCCGGGTGAACGAGGGCGGGAAGAAGGGGGGCTAGCCGATTTGCTATCAATTTAGCATAGAGTTTAATATCTGTGTTTAAGAGAGCTATGGGTCTATAATTTTTTACATCTGTGGGGGATTTACCTGGTTTAGGAATGGTTACGATTTGAGCCTCTAACATTTCCGCTGGGAAGATGCCCGTCTCGGAAGCAGCGTTATAGAGAGTAGTAAGGATAGGGGACAGTGTGTCGGAGAAAGTAGAATAGAAGTTATTAATAAAGCCGTCTGGGCCCGGGGCCTTGTTATTAGGAAGAGAGTTAATAGCTAATGTAACCTCCGCTCGTGTCCAAGGGAGATTCAGGGCCTCCAAAGTGGTTTGTGTCAATGAGGGTAGGGAAATGGAGTCTAGGAAACCAGGAATCAAATCTGGGGTAGGCTGCGGAACAGATGCATCACCATGTAAATTGTATAGGCCAGAGTAGTATGCTGCAAACGCATTGGCAATATCCCGGGGGTTGAAAACCTTCCGCCCAGAGCCATCGTCTAAGCATTTAATTCTGTTACGTGCAGTTCGACCCCGCAGTTTGCGGGCGAGCAACCTGCCCGCTTTATTACCAACAACATAGTACTTTTGTTGCAATGCAATCATAGCATTGTGCGTCTGTTTCTGCATTTGCTTATTGAGATCCGCTCTGACCTTAGTTAGTTGGCTTTTAGTGTCTACAGGGGGGCAGGATTGGTTTAGCAATTCAAGACGGGAGAGTTGTGCTTCAAAATCCAATAACGTTTGAGTATAACGCTTGCGCAGTCTGGATAGCTACTCCCCGTAACACCGCTTTAAGAGCACACCAGAGGGTAAAAATAGAGGTATCTTCAGCTTTATTTGTTTGGAGATACAAGTCAAAAGCTTGTTCAATCTCCATCTTAGCTTCAAGGGAGGTTAACAGATGAGGTTGGAGGCGCCATGGTCTAGGTAGAAATCTGGTAGGATTAGTATCCCATACCCAGACCACAGGAGCGTGGTCCGACCATGTGATAGGTAGGATATCGGTGGATTTAGAATACTGAAGGGTCCATTTATCTAAAAGGATGAGATCTATTCTAGAATAGCTATTATGGGGGTGTGAAAAAAAGGTATAAGCTTTGGCAGAAGGATGAGATACTCTCCATACATCATATAAATCAAATTCCGCCATGACTTTCCCGAAGGCTATGGAGGGATCACTAGGAGGAGCATTCAAAATTCTCGGGGTATGGGGTGACTTATCCATTTTAGGGTTAGGGGCTAAATTAAAATCCCCCATTATGATAAGATGGCCTTTACGAATTTTGCAAATTTCAAGACAGAGTTTACGAAAAAAGGGGACCTGGCGAGTATTCGGGGCATAAGCGCTAACGAGGGTGACAGGTTTGTCCGCAAGGACACCCACCAAAATCAGGAACCTACCAGTTTTATCTGCAATCTTGGATTGAAGCTTAAAATCTAATTTAGTATGGATTAATATGGCCACGCCATGTCTCTTAAAGGGACCATTAGCAGTATAGCAGGTAGAGTAGCGGTGGTCACTGAATTTAGGTGGGGCCTGGGTAGAGAAGTGCGTTTCCTGGATCGCAACAATACCCGCTTTATATCTATGAAAGGAGGCCAAAGCAAGGCGCCGCTTATTGGGGGAGTTAAGGCCTTTGGCATTAATAGATAGGAACTTAACCATGATCAAAGACAATTATGGGGTGCATTATCCAAAACCCTAGCGGGTGGCTAGTCAGAATGGAGAGTGAAGTCCTAAGAGAAGCACTGCAACTACTCAAATCGCCTGTCACTGCTGGGAGAGAAATAGCTAACTGCTCTGAGCATAAACATGTTCCACGAGGAGGTGAGGTTAAAGAAAGAGGCATAAGGGAGGGAAAGAAGGATAGGGGTAAAACCAAATAAGCCCAGTACATCGGGCCAAAGTAGTCGTCACAAGGGGAGGGGTGCGACGACATATGTAAAGTAGGGGGGAGTGGCCTGGTAGGACCACCCCAGACCATAACTAAACAATAAAGATTTAGAACTAGGAACCTGGCTATAAGGAACCATAGTAACAGGGTGCAAACCAGCAAACAGATCATAAAACATTATCAGTTACCTGAACTACAACTGTAATGTAAAAAACAAGAGAAAACATTAAGTTAACCCATTATTTGAACATATCAGAGAAAAACTATATAGAAAGGTTACAAAATGTCCCGGCCCACGGGGGGCACTATATACCCACAGTTAGTAAGGCAAACAAATAGAAATGAATATATGGTATGGTAGCTATTAAATAGAAACGTGGCCAGGGACATGTCACAAACACTTCAAAATAATGAAAAGCAATACAGGAAAGGCTGTGATATCTCACGAGTAACAGAGCTGTCAACATCAGCGCACCAAGGACCAGTCAGCTGGCAATCGCGTGTTCCGCCCAGGGGTGATGTCTCGAACCGGAATCTGCCACTCCTCCAGAAGTTTAACACCGGCTTCAGGGGATGACACCGTGTGGGTTTGGCGATCATGCTGGACCAGGAGTTTCACCGGGAATCCCCACCGATAAGGAATCGAGTTCTCACGCAGGGCTGCTGTGATGGGGCCGAAGGACCGACGCTTATTCACCGTAGCCATTGAAAGGTCTTGGAAGAGCTGGAGGCCGTTGAGGATCTCCGAGTGGTCTGGTTGTCGGGCTGCCCGTAGTATGCGCTCCTTGACCGTGAAAAAGTGCACTCGGAGGAGGGTATCCTTCGGAGCTGAGGAAGGGGCAGAGCTCGGCTTGGGGAGACGGTGGATTCGATCAATAATTAAATCTCTGTCGTCCAGGTCCGGGACAAGTCTGCGGAACAGCGCTTGGGCATAAGGTTCTATCTCTGTGTTGCTAACGGAGTCCGGTATGCCTCTGATTTTAATATTATTTCGGCGCGACCGGTCTTCAAGATCTGTAATCTTGTCCCAAATCTGCGATACCTCCGTCTGGATACTCTCCTGGGCTGTGATCAAGGAGTTATGAGACGCCACCACCTCCTCCATTTTAGTCACCAGGTGATCGGTACGCATACCAAGTTCAGAGACATCGCGGTGCAAGTCGGAGAGGAGCGCCTTGAATTCTGCAAAGAAATCCTCTCGAAGGGTGGTAAATAGTTGATGCAAGGTACGTATGGTGACTGGGGCATCAGAGGTAGGGCTAAACTCCTGATCGAGATCCCTTGAGGGTGCCGCAGAAGTGCTTTGAGTGGTGGGGGAAGATGAGGAGGCAGGGCTGCCCCGTGGAGGCAAAGGGTTATCAGTTCCTGTTTTCCGAGGCCGAAATTTCAGCGGGGGAGCCAGGGTGGTAAGTCTCTGTTTCTTTGGAGGCATTGTGGTAACGGTACAGGACAACACGAAACTGTGGTAATGGAGGTTGTCGATGATGATAACTGATGGGCAGCACACGGAAATGGCGCAGGTTACAATGATATAGAAGCGGTCTGGGGTGGTAGAGTTAGTAGGGTTTTCACATTATGAGGTGTGCAGGTATAGCAAATAGAAAGGTCCTCAGCAGTGGGACTTAACGTGTAGTAGTCAGGCAGGACTGGTACCCGGAGTTGAAGAGAGAAAGCTTGGAGGTTGATTGGGGGGAAGGAGGCAGGAAAGTACTGGGATAGAGTGGTAGGGGAGGAATGTAGGACTCAATTAGGCCCAGGTGCTGTCAGTGAGGTAAGGAATGTGGCCACTTAATTCTGGCAGGTAAGTGGTAGCAGTGACACTGTATGAGGCAGTTGTTTCAGGACCCCCAGTCCTCCAGGGGAGGGGAAGCTTGTGCAGCAGAGAGAGGGCCCAACGGAGACAGGAGGCTGGCACCAGGGTAGATAGCACAGCAGGAAGTGAAAGCAGCCCCAGAATAGGGCAGAGATAGCTGGTAGGCTAGGCTAGTTGGGCTTGCAAGTCATACAGCAGTCGCTGACGGCCCGAGGCCTGCGGGCCTGTTCTAGTGCACACTTGCGTCGGCAGTCAGGAGGGCACTGACCGCATCATAAATAGGCTGTAAGCCTCTTCACAGCTGTCCGGTGGAACGGAGAAGGAGGAGGGGAGTGGACCGCTGGGAGCTGCGGGCAGTTTCTTACCGCCTGAGGGGTCTGGAGAGGGAGATGTCCCACGTGCTCCCGCGCGGGAGCAGGCCGCAGTTGACAGGAAGGATGGGCAGAGGCGCCGGAGGGAACAGACCAGCTCTGACACGGCCGGGGAGTACCGGAGGGCCCTAGGAGGCACAGATAACCCAGGGAAAGAATTATGGGCGCCTGGATCGGGTGTTAACCGCAGTAAGTCCCGGGAGCCGAGGAACCATGCGACCGCTCGCGGCAAGCTTCAGGCCACGCCCCCCTATTTTCTATTTCTATATGGATTTGGATAGGCTGTGGGTGACCATACGTTGGCGACATTGACAGGTTTTGTTCCAGCATAGGCTAGGGGGATTGAGTTGCTACCCTTATCAGGGTATTTTCCCCTCTGGTGTTTTCATACTTACCTTTAATGAAAAATGCCATCTATCTGATGTACACACATGCACATTTGCCCTACACTACTGGTTTTTGTATTCTCTTCTCATGTGCTGATTTTGTCTCCCCACATTTCCTATACATTTTAGACAGGGCATTCTAGTTCTTTTCTCAGTGTCATTAAACATTGTTATGGTGCTACATGGTTTACCACACGGTGAGTAACCTAGATGTGGAGAGACAGCTTTGCATATATTGGCTCTGACTACCATAGTTTTTTTGTTTATGCACAGATTTGCTTTGAGTGTTGTGCGGCCACTGATATTGTTAGACCAATGTGGATATACACATATTTGCTCTAGATCTCCCTGTATTGGGTGTCATCATTGTGTGTTATGCGGCTATAGTATGTTGTGGGGACGTACAGATCTGTTGTGGGTCTCTCTGCCTCTGTTGTTATCATCAAGTGATATATGGCTATTGGTACTGTTAGATCTTGCCCCCGTTGTCCACCCGCATTTGTTACATTCAGACCAACCACTTTAGGGGTCAGTTTCAGCACCTCCTTGACCGCTTCTTTGCAGTCTGTTCTGACATTCCAGGCTGACAGTGCGCTCTATTTCACCCCTGCGTGCAGCCTCGCTCAAAGTTATCTACAAGTGCATAGGATTCTGTAACCATATAATTGACATTAGGGCCACATATCCAGTTCTGTTTTGTTTTGACAGATGCTATCTAGACATCACTGTTTACTTAACCCATTAGTGCATGCAATTCTGTTACCATTCCAGCCCTATTTGGACATCCCTGTTAATTAGAGCCATAGATCCAGCTCTGTTCCAGATTTCTGTTTTAGTAAGAGCTATCTACACATCGCTGTCAATTTGAGCCATATAGTCAGCTCCGTTAAGTCTAGTACATATGCTATGCTGATTTTACATCTATTCTTTGCATGCTCTGCCCTTCTCCTGTTGAGGATCTATGTATGGGTGTTTTGTCTGACATGTTTTTGCTTTTGTTTTTAGACACATTTTAACTCTGTGCACGTTTGGTATGAGGGTTTGTTTATCGGTTGCCATGACCACCAGGGGGCGGTGCGGGGCAGCAGCAACTTCCGGGTTTCCCCCGAGCGCGTCAGTCTGCAGCTGCACGTGTACCTGGCTGGATGCGACCGAGGGGTGGATTATGGGGTAAGTTATAAATCACTGCTTTGTTTGTATTATGTTGTAATGTCCCTGATGAAAGTTGATTAAAACTGAAACGTTGGACCAGAGACCTATTTTGCTTTGAATAATTTAATACCTGAGTGCCGCCCGTGTTGGACTACTATTTTCACGGCCAGATGTGTCTGGTATGTGGGGGAAGGCACCTGGACCTGTATCCACATCATAGATTTTTGGGAGTGCCAAGCCTTTGTAATCTATAAACTTTTCCTTGTACATGCAGTAGAAGGTAAAACTGCTGAGGCACCCTGTATTTTTTCATTTCTCATCATCACATCACGATATATATATATATATATATATATATATATATATATATATATATATAAACAGTAACAAACAATATGGCTGATGTGCGCTATTTTGTGTCCCATATCACAATTACAAAATATTATATTCCCCGAAATCTAACCCTAAGACTCCCTTACGCGTAGCTTAAACCTAAGGCTCCCCTCTCTGCAGCCTAACCCTAACCCTCCCCTTAATCCTAAAAATTCCCATGGAGGGTCAGTCACCTCTCCAGTGGTGAGTGCAACAGGTCCGACAGGCGCCAATCGGCATACTTACTCATTCTACAAAATAAAATCACAAATGGCTATTTAAATAGAGACAGCCGAAATTCATTATGTAAGTTCATGAAACTACATGCCCTTAGGCACACCATTAGTATGCACTTGCCCATGTGACCAGGTGGCACAGATTTAAAGATTACAGAAACTTTGTAATGGACCTCAAACTTAAGAGTCCTTCCACTGGAAACAGGGATCTTCTGTGACTCACAACTATGGTCAGGCACCAAAGCCCATCAAAGCATTGAAGCCTGATATAATAATAATAATAATAATAATTATTATTATTATTATTATTTTATTATTATTATTATTATTATTATTATTATTATTATTATTATTATTATTATTATTATTATTATTATTATTATTATTATTATTATTATTATTATTATTATTATTATTATTATTATTATTATTATTATTATTATTATTATTATTATTATTATTATTATTATTATTATTATTATTATTATTATTATTATTATTATTATTATTATTATTATTATTATTATTATTATTATTATTATTATTATTATATAGATATGAGTGTTTATTGCTAAAACTGTTGAGGGGATATGTGTGAATGTGACTGCAGTTTGAAGTTATATTTATATATAACTTTTTTGTTCCACTTCCCTATAAGTTGAAGCACTGTGCATATGCCACTACCTGCATACAGAATACAGGAATACACTCCATCATCCTCAGGTAGCACATTACTTATTGACAACATCGCAGATCCTCCTGATATGGATCCAGTGAAGCGATCTGGTATCCCTGTGGGTTTAATATTGTGATTGCTGCTTCCATCACTGCTTACTATAAGTTTAGGTACACTCCCAATAGTCTGATATACCCAGGTTGGATAGTTGCCTGCAGCTACTGAGGCCCCACTCCTAGTACAGGTCAGACGAGTGTTCCTTCCTATAGACACTGACATATCACCATCCTGAATCACCGTAAACTGAGCCGCACAATCTGTAATAAAACAAAAGACAGTGTAAGAGAAAGAGACGCCTACAATTCCCATGGGATAGCTGTCATTTCAGGTGTTTATATCTTACAGCTGCAAAAAGACACTGCAATTAGGAGGAACATCCAGGACATGATGCAAGAGAATTCACTCTTCATGTATAGGACGCAGGAGAACTGGAGTACTGGCCTTTACATGTCCTGTAAATTCTCTAGATAAAGGATTTGTCTCTTTATGCAAAACATCTAATGTGTCATGTGACTGATATATTTCTGCCTGATTTGAGTACTCAGTTACCAGAACAATTATTCACAACACTTAGAAGTAGTGTTCAGTTTGCGGTAAAGTTAATATATTGCATAACTTTTTTCACCAATATTTATTTTTGCACTTTTGGTCTTGCATTCTTATTTTTTCTGAACAGAAGTTTAATGCACACTTGAAATGAATTAACTCTTTTCATTTTATGAATATCTGACAGTCTCTCTGTCATTGCATATTGGTACTCCATATTTACTAAATTAAATATGTACTAATATATATTTAAATAGCTGGTCTCCCAAAAATAATTATCTCACTGTTATGAACTATGATTGAGTCAAGCGCCATAAGATTATAACTGAATTACATGAATAATTTTACAACTAATGATAACTGATGGGTCCAGATTTACTAAGCTGTGGGTTTTGAAACAGTGGAGATTTTGCCCATAACAACCAATCAGATTCTAGAGGCCTCATTTACTAAGGTCAATTTTGCTCAAATCGACCAAAGTCCCGTGACTTTGCGTGTGATTATGACATTGCCGTATTCATAAAAAGCAAAGTCCTAGGACTTTAACCTTTAGCAAAATCGACATGACAAACATCGTGGACCCAAAC
>WWET01007605.1:36514-49060 GCA_011038615.1 Limnodynastes dumerilii | reverse complement strand
TAGCGACGGCGGGCGTACCTCTGGATCAGGCCCATTGTATCATTGAAATATTTACTCGATGTCATGCAATACAATTGATTTGATGGACCATACGAAGGCTGTCCACCAGCGCTAGCAAACATCTAGACTGATAGAATTTCTATTTATAACCAAAACTTTACATATATGATTTAACCTTGACTGTATACGCACAAACCTAAACATGGGAGAGAAAGCACTTTCCCTAACTAAGTCATTACTATGAATAAAAGTAAATGGTTACCTGTTTATTCCACTTGTGATGCTTCCATTCTTTGTGCTACGTATTTGCGTTCAGTCTGCGTTTCACCATCTCTTGATTGTGGATGCTGCTGTTTAACTTTGGAAACTGTAAAATAGTGATGTTCCAAAATATCCGTTGCTAGGATTCAGTTATTGTTGTTATTGAAACCAAGACTAAGAAAGTTGGAATTACAATAGTAAAAGTGATATAAAAATTCTTACAAAGCAATGAAAATATTACCATTAGAAGAATGTGAACTTAAAGTGGTGGGAAAACATTTTGTCTTGTATTTTCAACCGTGACTGTAAATGCAGACAGTAAAACATGTGGCATTTCAACAAAATGTAATAATCTAAGTATTTACTTGTTTTTCTAATAAACAGAAATGAAAATTGAACTTTACCTTCCTAAGACACTTGTGATGCTTCTTTTCATACAGCTGAGACACAGCTTGCGGCTGTAACTATTAACAAGATAAAAATCACGTTACAGATTTCACCTTACACTGAAAAATAGAAGAAAAAAAGGGTCTTATATTTACAAGGAGATTAAAAGCGAAAACAACATACAATATTTGTCAACTAGAGATATAGGATGGGAATTATAAGAAAAATGCTAAGAGTAGACAAATGAATCTTAATCATAACCCCAACTATAGGGGTATGTTGCTACCTTATACCTTGCAAACAGGTAGACAATCATAATAGTAATATGGTCAATCATAACTTTACAGAGACTTGTCAAATTAAATGAACGAGAACAATGTATAAATCTATTCCAGTCAAATTTAATCTCTATTGAAAATACATTTTTAAAAAAAAGGTAAATTATACCTGATAATTGTATTTCCTGGACTCCTGATGACAGCATAGCACTATGCTCCACGGGGCGGGAGCCAATCAGGAAAAAGAAAAAGACCCACCGGACCTACAAGTAGTCTCCTCCTCCGGTGCTCAGTGTCTTTCCACTTTCTCTAGCTATAACAACAAAACATAGTACACGTAATAAACACATGCTTGGGAGGGAAAGTAGCTATGCTGTCATCAGGAGTCCAGGAAATACAATTATCAGGTATAATTTACCTTTTCCTCCTCCCCTGATGACAGCATAGCACTATGGGATGTGCCAAAGCTACTTTTACAGGGAGGGACACCAACCACAACCAGTGAATAAGGTATGACTTACTTGACAGGTATAAATTTTTTTTTTTTTTTTAACTGCACTTAAAACCGTTCGGCCAAACTTCGCGTCCGCGGAGGCCAGAATGTCAATCTTGTAGAATTTTGTGAATGTATGAATAGATGACCAGGTTGCTGCTTTGCACAGGTCCTGTATCGACACATTACTGGCTTCAGCCCATGATGTGGCCATGGCTCTGGTGGAATGTGCCTTAACTCCAACTGGAATGTCCATGTTGCTGCTTACATAGGCCTGCTGTGTGCAGCATCTTATCCATCTGGCCAACGTTGACTTAGTGGCGGCGCCACCCCTATTCTTCCCCTCTGGAATAACGAACAGTTGTTTTGATTTTCTAATAGATTTAGTCCTCTCAAGGTAGATTCTTAGGGTTCTTACTAAGTCTAGCGAGTGAAAAGTTCTCTCCTCTTCTGAGGCTGGGTTGGCATAAAAGGATGGCAATACTACTTCCTGGTTGAGGTGGAATTTTGTAATTACCTTAGGTAAAAAAGCTGGATTCATTCTGAGGACTACCTTGTCCTGGTGAAAACATATATATGGCTCTTCGCTCCAAAAGGCTTGGAGCTCAGATACCCTCCTTGCTGATGTTATAGCAATAAGGAAGATAGCTTTCCAAGATAGGAATTTAAATTGTGCCTCTTGTAAGGGCTCAAAAGGATGCTGAGTTAACCTTTCCAATACCAGTGTCAAATCCCATGTCGGCAAAGGCTTCTTGATTGCTGGACGAATTCTAGCGGATGCTTGAATAAATTGCTTTATGTATCTATTATTTGCCAGGTCCATGTCCAGAATAGCGCTAAGGGCTGAGATGTGTACCTTGAGTGTGCCTAGGGCTAGACCCTTTCCTAGGCCTAAATGTAAGAATTCCAAGATAGTTGGGATCGATGGAGAGGCTGCATCCTGATGATTCTTATAGCACCAATCGTGGAAAATGCTCCATATTCTATGATATGTTTTAGAAGTGGTCATCTTCCTGGCCCTGAGTAGGGTAGTAATCACATTATGTGAAAAACCTTGTTTTGCTAAATTGGAGATCTCAGTTTCCAGGCCGTCAGGTTTAGCTTGTGTGGAGCTGGATGGCCGACTACTCCCTGTCTCAGAAGTTCTGGAAACACTGAAAGCCTCCTGGGTTCTTCCATCACTAGACCTAGTACCTGCGGAAACCACGGTCTCCTGGGCCATCATGGTAATATGACTATGAATGTTCCCGTCGATGCTATGATCTTCGCAAGTACTCTTTGTATGAGTGGTATTGGAGGGAATACATATGCAATCGCAAAATCCCACCTTCTTGCCAGCGCATCTGCTCCTTCTGAGCCCGGTTCTCTGAACCTGGAGAAGAATCTTTCCATCTTAGAACTGTGGTAATGACCTTCTGAAGAAGGAGTGTATCGATGTTTTCCTTGAGAACTCGCCTTTCCTCGTGAGTTCTGGGGTTTTTTGAATTCTGAAATAAATCTGCTGGTATGGTGTCCCTGAATTCCAGCGCATACCCTGATGTTACTATTCTTTGAACCCACTTGTCCGACGTTGCTTTGCTCTATAGACTGGCAAAGTCTCTGAGTCGCCCCCCTAGTGCCAGTGGTAGGGGGTACTCCTGCTTGTGGCGTCACTGATAGTTGGGGCGAAAGGGCCAGTTGTCCTTGCCCCTGGAATAGCGAAAATTTTGCCTTGAAGGACCTGGCTGGAATCTTCTAAGGTAGGATCTTCCTGGCCTATATGTCCTGGCTTCCTTGTAGTCTGTCTGACTTGGTCTGAGACTCCTTGAAGGGAAAGGCTTCTTATTTATCTTTTCCTGGGGTAGCCACGCCAACTTTCCTCCTGAAATCTTAGTAATCGGTTCATCTAGTTTTGATCCAAAGAGATACTCTCCCGTAAAGGGCATTGATATGAGGCGTGCTTTAGACTGGGCGTCTGCTGCCCAGGGCTTCAACCACAGGGCCCTTCTGGTTGCTGTTGCTGTTGCTGTTGCCATTGCTCTGGATGTTAATCTTACTAGGTCCATGGACGCTTCACAGAGGAATTCTATGCCCAGCTGGATCTCTTGTATGGTTTTAATTAAATCACCTCTCTTGATCCCATCAATTACGTTCTTCTCCAGATTATTAGTCCAGACCCTCAAAACTCGAGATGTGACTGCGGTCGCCACTGTTGGTCTGAGGGCAGTGCCTAGAATGGTATGTTGCTTCTTTAAATTTACTTCCATTCTTCTCTCCATTGGTTCCTTAAATGCATTCGCATCCTCCATTGGAAGCGTTGTCTTCTTTGAAATGTGTGAGATCGCCGCATCTATTCTGGGAGGTTCTTCCCACTCCGTTGCATCTTCTGCAGCAAATGGATATATATTCATTAATCTATTGGTGGATACTAGCTTCTTCTTAGGATACTTCCACTGTTCTGCAATGACGTCCTTTATAATCTGGGACACTGGGAACACCCTGGACCTCTTCCTGTGTTCCTGAAAAATCAAATCCTTCATTTGCAAGTCTAATTTGGTCTCCTGAATATTCAGTGTCTTGTCAATAAGTTTGAGGAGGTTTTCTACTAAGACTGGGTTCATAGTGTCCTCCTCCTTGAAAGCTATGGATTCACCCTCTGATAGCAGTCCTTCCTCCACTGTCATCTCCCCTTCTTCTATATCCAAATGCTCTGATACCTCCTCCATTTGCTGCCTGGGCCGCTTATGGGACATCTTTGCCAGGTCCTCCTTAGTGACAAATGTCTCTGACAGAGTTGCTTTGATTAGCTGTATAAATTCATTGACCTGCACAGATGGCCTCTGTTGCTGAAGCTGCAGGCATATATTACATGTGGATCCCAAGTCACTCTCAGGCATATCTCCATCACAATTTACACATTTGGTTAATCTTTGCTTCTTATGCTTGTCCTTAGTGGTTAAATCCTTGCTTGCCTCAGAACTGTGAAACAGTACATATGCATAAGGACAAATGCTAATCTGTAGCCCTAAATAAACAGGGGCTATTCTGACTTACCCAGAACGAGTCTTAGACCTCTTCTCCTCCATGGCCAAACAATGGATGCAGGAAATCACTCAGGACAACAGCTGAAGTGAGAGTCCGATTTAAATAGCAAAAATGGCGCCAAACAACCTCCTTCCGTATGATGCAGGAGGCCTATAGCCATAGGGACTAGGCCTAGGCAAGATGGCTGGTAAGCATAATTTTCCCCCTAGTAATGCTGGGGATACTGGGCGGGCTTCAGTTTCCTTACCAAAAATAGGGCTCCGCTCTAGCGCCCGGAAGTCTGAAGGGTCACTTCCTGGCGCTGACAGTGAAATTACAATGGTTGCCGCGCCGCCCTCTATAGAGAGACGACGCTAAGCTACACCGCACATGAGGTCCCTGCTACCCCGCCGCCTGCACGTGGTGGACGGGGCGTTCTGCCACAGAAGTCCTCCTGGGCATCCTTGCGGCTTTGGCCGCGGGTAAGTCAAAAGCTACTTTAAAAAATAACAATACTCTAACTGGCTCCTACCTACTAGGAAAAAGAAAAAGACACTGAGCACCGGAGGAGGAGACTACTTGTAGGTCCGGTGGGTCTTTTTCTTTTTCCTGATTGGCTCCCGCCCCGTGGAACTTACCCATAGTGCTATGCTGTCATCAGGGGAAGAGGAAACATGAGTTATAAATCTACTAATTACATAAATCATGCTAGTTCAATTTGTATGTTACATGTATGAAGTACAGTAGTAGCAGAGTGTGAGGGCAATGTAAGAAATATGGGGAAAGAGGAGACGGACAACAAATCAGTCAACTTAAAGATAAAGTTGGGAGTATGTACGCATAAAAAAATTACTGCCATCCTGTCAAGCACCGCAGCCAAAGAAAAGAAGGATCCTAAGATCTCAAACCAAAAATAATCCAAAATAAAGGAATGTTGGTTCTCACTATTACAATGAATACTTTATCCATAGAAACTGTAATTGGAACAGTTGCCTCATGGCGGATATTCTCACCTTATAATTGTGTGGTATATCTGACCCATCAGATATACCACATTACAGTGCCGGTATCCAACACAAATGTAAACAGCAATGGCTGTTCTAATATACCATTCCCTTATAAAGAGCCAATATCAGACATGAGCCGGAAGCTATCATTAGAGTTTTTCAGACTACATTATTCATTATAAAAGGGAGGACCTACATGCCTTTTAATTGAACTGCTTTGGTGGTAGAAATTAGGCTCTGTCTTTTCTTTGGCTGTGGTGCTTGACATGGCAGCAATAAGCTTTGACTTTATATGTAGAAAGTTAAAACTTCATCTTGAACTTGGTGGAATTGTTGTCTCCATCCTTGGACCCCATATGTCTTAAATTGTATTATCACTCTGATATGACAGTTAATACCTGATATATGTAAACGTCAATGTAATGCTTTTTGTAATGAGTTGACTGTTTTTGTTTTAACTATTTGTAAGTGCTTCGTCACTAAATACTGTATTAATGTGTCTTTCCCCAATGTTGGAGAAAGGTTTTTACATAACTACCTTTTGCAAAGTTTGTTAATGACGCAGATAAAATCATAAATAAACAGTTAAAAAAAAAAAATGATGTAGTGTTGATTACTTATTAATAGTAAAAGCTAAGTTATCAATTACTATCTTGGTAAGTGTTCCAATAATTTTTTTTTTGAATTGTATGCATTTTTAAGAAGCAATTGATTATTATTATTGTGATTGTGCACCAGTAAAGCTGTTCTCTTTTGATAAACCCCTTTCTCTACATATTTTGGATGAATACACCTGATTGAAACAAACATTTTACCTTGTACATCGGCGTTCCTTCCATCATCAATGTCACCACTTCAGTCTTTTGATGTTTGCCCTTATAACATTGGAAATGAAAAAAGCACATGTAAATATTGATATTTAAAAAAAAATTGTGGATGACAAAAAGGTACACAGAAACATGGAGAAATCTACACACACATCCACTCACACAGAAAAAGAAAATTGGTATAGTTATTAAAAAAGAGAAAAGGATATACTGACATTTGTGTTTTTTTTTACATTTAAATTGTCATATTTAATTATAAAATATGAAGGTTTGTTTATGTAACACAACATACCTATTCTTGCACCTCCACATGTTCTTCTCGATTTCTGTCGTGATGTTTCCCCTAATAGAAGTTAAAATAATATATTGATGTAAGATTTATTTTGAATCCAACTTTGAAACGTGCAAACAATGTAAGTAAATAGAAGGCAGCATAATTAAGCAATAAACACAATGATATAGAACAAAATAAAAAATATATATATATTTTTTTAAAGAGAGGTTTGTTAATTTGAAACATTTTGCGTTTGGAACATATGCAGACTCCTGGATATATAACATATACGTCTGGAGCTTAACATTTTTGACTACTGCGCAGTAAATTTATAACGTAACCTATGTATCTTTTCTATACGTAAATTGCTTATATACGGTCTTTAAGACTGTATAAAATACGCAATCTATGTATGGAAAAGATACGTAGATTACATTATAAATTTACTGTGCATGCGCAGTAGTCAAAAATGTTAAACTCCGGACATATATGTTATATATTTAGGAGTCTGCATACAGCCCAATAAATTGCACAAGTAACATGCACAACTTACCTATTTCACTTGCAAACCTCTTAAAAGTTTTGAGAGGTGTGGTTTCATCTTCCAGTAGGGACAAAATGTGCTCCTTCATTTTTAACTCCCACTTATTAAATGTGACTTTCTTTCCTTTTTTTCACAGAACATCTTTTTCTTTGTGATATGCCTGCAATCTTGAAATCGCTTTTTACAGTTGCTGACATTCCGAGTTTTCAAACTCGCTGCGCAAACAGCTTTACAAATCTTCGTCCATATACATTCTCTCTCCCTTGAACTACTGACTGATATCTTGCAAATTATGTTTGAATAGTGAGAGATAAACAAAATGTTAGATGGTTAAATATCTCGATTAGACTTCTAAAAAACACATAGACATGATATAATTAGTGTTGTTAACACACATAAACTATGTCATTTTGCATAATAAGAATCATGTATGTATTACTCAAGATTATGGTATTAAATACTCAAGTGTTTGAACGTATTTTCTAAAGTTGTCTATTAAAGTAGTCCAGGACAGCAAATGATACCGTAACACCAGGACATTTTCCATAAGGTATCAACGAATGTGTTCCAGTGCATCACACTGTTTTGTTCATACATCTATGGAGCGGTTATTACAAATGATTGAGATTTATTTTTGTAACTCAAACTACACATGTATCAGTGCTTATAACTCAACATGTCATTAAGTGGCTTCATACATTAACAATCAGAGGACCGGATTCAGACCCCTGCATGCTTTCCGTGCGTGCGGGGGTCTGAAATTACATGAGACAGAGGGGAGTGCACACCCCCTGTCACTCCCCTCTGTCGTGCGGGCTTTATGGCAGCTTACGCTGCCATATTCCTGCCTTAACTGCGGCGTGCAAATCAGTGGTCCGTACGACCGCTGATCCGCTACAGTGTGGGAGCCCCCTCCCACACTGTACACTTTACATGCTTCCCCCCCGCCCGCTTTAGCGGGTGGAAGGGAAGCACAGCCCATTTCCTCAGAAATGGGCTCGGACGTAACTAAGTTCTGTCCGATTGCTGCTACGCTAGGGTTACTATAGTAACCCTAGTGTAACATCTGGAGGGCGCATGCGCCCTCCAGTGAAGGCAGGATACTTACGCACCTTGCGTGCGTAAGTGTCCTACCGTTATTACATCTGAATACGGCCCAGAGTCATATTTGCCACAACATATTCTAAAATGACAAATATGAGATTATTAGAAATTTATACTATAGACAAAAATACACATCTGCTATTTTAAAAAGTCTCAACGTGAAGGAGCCAAAAGAAGCAAAAGGTTCCAGATTCCTTAAGGTGGTATTTCGCTGGCAATAATGTGCTGCCTAATGGCGACAACAAAAAAGGCTACTTTACATTTACAGTCTGAACTTGAAAGAGCCAAAAGAAGCAAAAGGTTCCAGATTCTTAATGGCGGTATTTCGCTGGCAATAATACACCACCTAATGGCGACAACAAAAAAGGCTACTTTACATTTCACACATGTCCAAGAACCGTTGGATGAAAACCATATTATGACATTACTCTTAACAAGAAAAATTATGTGAAATTAACCTTCACTTACCGCAGGGAACAACAAACTTATCAATGAATGTGTATATGGGAATGGGATGTGCAGGCACCATTTTCAATCCATCTATACAGACAACAGGAAGTAACATGTCCGACACGAGTTACAGCTATAGCCGCCATTTTAGGAGTCTACAATAACACACAAACTAAGGACAAGCTTACAAATTCTACTCCACATGTCCAAGAAACATACGTTGAAACACCAACAATGACATGACTGATTTATAACAACCTAACATCCAATGAAGCATCACTTCCTGTTGTTAAAAACATCAGTCGGAAATAAGATTGGTTAAATGGAAAATAAAAGTAAAATGTCTGACGTGAATAAAATCTCTAGATGCCATTTTACTTATCTAGCATTACACACACAGTAATGCCATGTATAATATTATAAGTTTGCATGTTTAAAAAACAATGGTACAAACTGCTAAAATGACACAAAAAAAACAACACAACGTACATGTAAGCATCACTTACTGCTGGGAAGAGCAATCACAGCTTTGAATGTGTAAATGGAAATGTGCTGTTCTTGCGCCATTTTGAAAATATCAATAACGTCAAACAAAGGCCTGTATTCAGAGTACTGGACGCATAGCGTATACGTCCAGTGTTTAGCTATTTTTACTACTGCGCATGTGTAGTAATTTTTTTACATAATCTATGTATCTTTATTTTACGTAGATTGCGTAAATCCGTATATGTTATACTTCGGTACTCCGAATACAGGCCAAAATCTTTTTTTATACTGTGCAGACTTTCCCTTCAGAAAACCAAAGTCATAGTTTGATGTTAATTCAAACAGCAAAAAAAAATATAGTTCAAACAAGTCAAATAAAAAACAGAGTCTAAAGGCCTGTTACACGCTGTTTACTTACCTCTCCTAGTCCTATGCCGCAGCCGCCACTTTCGCGTTTTCTCCCTTCGCTCTACGCTGCTGCTGACATGCCAATGTAAACAAAAGCACGTGGGAGCTGTGTCGGAGGCTCGGGCGATCGCGCGCTCTGCATCACGTCATCATTCTGGCAGTGGACGTCCTCATTCGATGGTCAGTAAACTGCTAGCCTATCAGGGGTTAGCAGTCTCTTTATTAGTCCAGGCTCATCATCAGATAGCCTGGACTATGTTTTCTCCAGTATCTGTGCCTGCCTTGTATTGTTCTATTGTGTGGTTTTTGCTTCTATTGCCCTCTATTATCCTGCCTTGATCCTTGCCTGTATATCCCATTGTATCTATTCCTTCTCTCCCACCTTGTTGTAGTTACCCTTTTGTTCTGATTCCTTGCCTTCTCCCGTGAGCCTGTGTTTGTGCCCTTTGGTTAGTGGTTTGAGTGTGTGAATGCGTGCGTGTGAGTAAGTCCCAGTTTTTCCATCAGTCTTGTTTGTCCTGTGATCCCTTTTAGTCTGCCGTCTCTGTTTTATGTTTTTTGTAGTTTGTTTTAGTCCAGTCTCTTCTGGTACTACTATTGTTTTCTACCCGCTTTATCTAATCCATTCCCTGCTGCCCCGTTTCCCTCTTCCAGGTATCTCTAAGGGGCGTAACCTGACGGATTCCTACCTGCTCCAGTCTATCCCCACCATCTGGGGCTCTAGCGAATACTCGGTCCGACTTCAGGCTCTACAAACCGGTGAGTTACTTGGCTTCCTCTTCCTCTCTTTCTGGTCACCTTGGTTCTGTCTAGGTAAACCCGGGGTACCAGTACACCTACATCTCCCTCTCCAGATGGCCACCTCGGTTCTCAGCCTAGGTAAATCCGGCGGTGCCGTAACAAGGCCTTGCACTGTCAAAAATTGCAACAACAAAACATATAATATCAGCCACAACTTACAAAACTCCAGACATTGCAAAACGTATTGTTCACCAACCAACAATGATGCAACAAATTGTAAACATGAAATAAGTGAAACTTCTAGGACGGGAATGTCATGAATACGGCTATACGAACACAAAAAGTTTTACATTAACACAAATGGAAATTGTTTTTTTAATATGTCAACAGAAATTAGGCTTGGTACATTTAGATAAAAACACCTTAAAAATTATTGAAAGAGGTTATTATTTAATTCTGCATTAAAATTTTAAAGTGTGTAACATGGAAATATATAATAGATAGAGGTTGGAAGATAGGATAACAATTTACAAGTGATTAACCGTAAAGTATGGACATATTTAACATACCAGGTCCACAAGGGCTAAGTTTTCTTCCATGGTAAAACTTCTGGGATCTGACTTCTGGGTCCGTTACCATTCTTCATCATCATCATCGCCATCGTTATCATCATTCTCATCATACAGTCCTTCCACAGGTTCCTCACGAAACTCTTTGTTTTTACAGACTTTGGGGTACCACCACTTGAATAATCCTCCTCGGCTTTCAGAGTTATTGGTAGAGGACTGGGCCTCAGCTCCTTTCACATCTCTGCGCTCCCAAGTAGGCATCAAAAGTCGTATTGATGGATGCTCAATACATTTTAAAATAAGCATTTCTTGCAAAGGAAATACAGTGTGAATCCTTAAAAATACAAATATGCCTTAGGAAAGTATACGCCAAACCAACATCCAGGTCTGTCAGTTCTCGAAAAAGAAAGTTTTTTTTGGGTGCCCCCCCCCCCATGATAAGAAATGAAATATTATTGGCTTTCTACAGTTTTACCCAGAATCCAATTATAAATCTACAACTTTTGATGCATGCTCACACTCATAATTATTAATGTCAGATAATAAAGATATTTTTTTTAGAAGTGAAAATATATAATCATAGCCCTAGGTCCTAAATAGTAAAAGAATTATGTGTTGTAAAGAAATTGAATCCAGTATATTTTTCTAAAAGGAAAAATGTTGAGATCAGCATCACTATTATAACACCTGTCTAACAGTCAATCAGATGGATTCTGAAATTTGTTAGTTGTCGTGCGAGAATTACTGCCAATACAAAGGTATGGAGCTAATTTTGAAATCGCCAATTCTTTGTATTTGGTTTTACAATGTTGTTTGTACATATTATTCTGATTCCTTTTGTGGAAGTTATCTGTACGTGGATAAAGTTTGTGTAATAACTATGTCCCAATCAACATTGAGACTGGTGCCATCTCAAAAGGGAGGATTGGTGTCACACACAGAGCATAACCATACTGCCAGGTCCGACAAGACTGAAGTGGCTATCGCTAGGGACAAACTGAAGCAAAGGGCCCAAACAACCCTGGAGATCCCTGCACAGATCATCCAGCATGTGACAGCTGAAATGCCTTCGACCAGCAATACCTATCTGCTCAATCGTGAGACTATCAGAGGGTGAGACTATCAGAGATGCCAGCCCAGCCCAGGTCCCTCAGTGAAATATCAGTTCCTGATAATCTAAAGGAATTGAATGGGGAAAAATTCCTTGGCAAGGACAGCACATTTGGTAATGAATGTATTTTGTTATTTTCTACAAAAGAAAATTTGCAAAAACTGCAAGAAGCTGTATATTGGGTAATGGATGGAACATTCAAAACATGCCCAACGTTATTTAGACAAATCTACACAATTCATGCAATGGTTTGTACAGAAGCATCAACAAGACGATTTGTACCACTGGTGATTGGATTGCTGTCGATCAAAACACATGAGTGCTATGAATGGTTTTTGGCGAACCTCACTGACTATGCTTTGGAGTTTGACATAGATCTTGAGCCGCAATACATCTTGACAGATTTCTAAATTGCTGCAATTAATGCAACACAAAGAGAATTTGGAAACTGTAACAATAAATGCTGCTTGTTCCATTTGGGTCAAAGCATTTACAGAAGCATCCAAACTGCTGGATTATCGCAACTTTATGGCTTGAAAACCGATTTTGCCCTCCTAATGAGACATCTGCAAGCCCTGGCATTTCTTCCAGCATCAGAAATTC
>WWET01007604.1:0-12551 GCA_011038615.1 Limnodynastes dumerilii | reverse complement strand
GAGTACATTTTGGTTAAACACTTACCTTTCAGCGGTTGACTCTTCGAGACCGCAGCAGTAGCATCATCATCTACAATGCAGACTCTACATTCAGCTGCTGTATGATGGTCTTTTGAAAAAATAGACCATCTTACCGGCAAACCACATTCCAGTTTAACAAGAAATAAACATTTGTATCAGGTGCTGATTGGTAATAGAATAATGTAGATTTCAATATGGCCAATGTATATTTTACCTTCTCCTATTCATTTATGTCCTGTACAGACTTTATATTATGTACACAGGGTGGTAGAGGGCCAGTCAAGGACCCAGAGCCCACTAACTTGCATTGTCCAGCTACCAAGAGCCATTCTTTTTAAGATAACTTTTTAAATGATTTTTTTTCATACCTGTTTTAGACAGTTTACATTCATTTTTATTAATTACAAATATAATTGTTTCCTGCTAAATTATAACTTGTAATTTTCTTTATAGTTTTCAAGTTATCATCTCATTGTATAAGAACTTTATTTTGTTCCCAGAATGGCAGAAGGAGACAATCAGAGTTGTAAAAATGGTAAATTGGATGTTGGGCGTGAAGATTATGACCGAGGAGTAGCTGCAATTAAATCTCAGTAAGCAATATATTTATAGTAAATATTGGGTTTCATTTACTAGTAATATTGTCAAATATATGTAAAGGTGATCTCTTTGTTAGCATGTTTCATCTGTAAGGGGTCCAGCGAGTAATGGCATATTATTGTTATATCTATAGCTATTTAGGGCTAAAGTCAATGTACCAGAACCTGATTTAAAAATGTTTTCATGCACATAACTCCATTTGTATGGAATGGACTTAAATGTGTGCAATCCTATACTCTGTGCATGCAAGGATAGTACCCTCCCCTCATACGCATTCTGCGTTCTAACCCTTACCTTAAATCTTACCTGCCCCACGTAAAATGGTGTGGGTGCGTAATGCAGAATCTTATGTAAGGGGTTAGCCAAACCCTTACTGTATGATCTTCATAAATTCATTCAGGTACGCATGGCCGTTGCTGCATCTCACGTGTAATGGTCCTCTGTGTGCATGCACAGGAGGCCTAGACAGGGTACTTACATATTGACCAAGCGTAATTACCCTGACGTTATTATATGTGGATCCAGTCCAATATCTTTTTAATAAGCTTACAGGAATTTGGTGTGCAACCATTAAAAGTGTCACCCCACTGATCGCCTCTTTAGTCAAAATGCATTTTTTGTTGAAAAGCGTCTATCTTTGGCCATACACCAGATCAGTTATTGGTCGATTATGGGGAGATTGGTCCAATAATAGTGCGTTGACAAGAATTTTTGAACTTTATTTTTGTACTTCCAAAAATATATTCTACTTAAGCTACTATAATAGGGCCTTATTCAGACTTAAGAAGGAGCTTGAAAATAAGAGAGGAAAGTTACACCTGGACAAAACCATGTTGATTGCAGGGGGAGTCAAATTAATTGTATACTTTGCATGCAGGGATATATCTTTGAATTGTTTACTGCACACAGACACTGACCAGCTTTACTATCACACTGTTATTTAGACTTGGGATAGGAAACATCACCTCTCAGCTCTAATGCTGATGAAATAGGACCCCCCTGCAGTCAACATGGTTTAGTCCAGGTGTAACTTTCCTCTCAATTTCAAGCTCCTTCTTAAGTCTGAATCAGGCACATATTGTGTAGTGTGTGAAAACTTCAAATAATTGGATTCTGTACCTACCTCTCCTGGCTGAAGTTTCCCCATCCTGCTGACTCCATAATTCTCATCATGCACAGCAGTAATAAAGTAATGAGAGCTCGGAATTCTGCAAGCCTGCACAGTCAGAGATGTAGAGCTCTCATTACTTTATTACTGCTGTACATGTCAATAATTATGGAGTCAGAAAAATGGGGAAACTCTGACCAGGAGGGGGAGGAGCCACACACTGGAGGCAGATCTCTGCTGGCCTAACAGCTAGCCAATCAACTGCACAGGCCTCCTGCTGAGATTGATAGGAGGACCATGCATTTAATAAGTGCGTGGAATGACAGGAGGCCCATGCAGCCAGTGGGTGTAGAGATTGACAGGGGGCCTTTGCAGCCAATCAGCTGAACGGGCCTCCTGTCAATCTCAGCAGCCCTTCCTCATCTGCCTTGATTATTGGTCATCACAGGAAAGGTGAGTAATGCCAATATCTGGACCTTTCCCTAGTGGAAAATCTTCCCGTTTGTTGGATCACTTCCCGACAATTATCAATGTAGTATATGGCCAGTTTTAGCCTTTTATTTACATATATGTGACTGCTTAGTTGCTTATGTAGTTCCACATGGAGTAGGACTTGCTTACTTAACTACTAGAAAAATAAACTGGTTAAGTCCTATTGGTTGCAGTCAAAAAAACAACTTTATCTTCACATTTAAGGAATTATAGTTACTATAATTGATTATTTAATTTCAGCTTAGTTTTTTTTTTGTTTTTTTGTTTTTTGGTCTTCATCCTTTTAATAATTTCGGATTGTGTTGGCAATAAACACTAACACTGTACATCTGTTGTGTTGTGTTTGCCTCAGATATTTAACTACCAAGGATCAGTTTCATCATTTTATTGATACTGCCAATAAAAAAGACACAGACGTGACCGTTTATTCTGAGCCGTGCAGCGATGCTGGGGACCATAACGAGAGTAGCGATGTTTCAATAGAACCTAAAGCCAAAAAAATTAAACTGGATGATTCCGTCGGTGAACTCGATGATCAGAGTGAACCCAATAAAGAGGACAGGCCAGAGAAGAAGCGGGCAAGGGGGCAGAACAAAACTCGACCTCACGTGAATTTTTCTCATCTAGAGCAGCAGCGGCTTTGTCCATCAATCACACAGGTAAAAGAACCCTCAGCTGCTGGTGAGCTACATGATTACACTACCTGAACTCTTATGCTTTTAATAGGTCTCTGACGTGTTGATGGATATCTTCGCTCTTTTACAGGAGTTGCGCTGACCTCACATTACAGCGATTTATTGGTCTAAACAACCAATTTTCGGGAGATCAGATAGGTTTTAGCTGTAGTGCGTAGGTGCAATGGATTTTCCAATCGCCAATGGTCTAAGAATACTAGGGGCTGATAAATTTTGGTTAGAATTCTCGTTTCTCGAAACATTTATTGTTGGCAAGTTAATGATATTGGACCTGATGCAGACTTAAGGTGCTTAAAATAAGAGAGGAAAACCACTCATTGACTAAACCATGTTGATTTCAGGGAGAGTCAAGGTAATTGTATTCTTTGCATGCAGGGATATATCTTTGAATTGCTTACTGCACAGATACTGACCAGCTTTACTATCACACTGTTATTTAGACTTGGGATCAGTGGTTGAAGTGGAAATTTAGAAGTGGGGGTATGGAAATTTCAGCACCAGATGTGTCTTGAGTCAGATGAAATATGACTCCCCTGCAATCAACATGGTTTATCCCAGGAGTAACTTTCCTCTCATTTTAAGTACCTTCTTAAGTCTGATTCAGGAGCTAAGAGAGGAAAGTTACACCTGGGCTAAACCATGTTGATTTCAGGGGGAGTCAAGTTAATTGTATTTTCAAGCAGGTATATTGCGTATATGCGGTCTAAAAGACCGCATATACGCAATCTACGTATCAAAACGATATGCAGATTACATACAATAGCTACTATGCATGCGCAGTAGCTATTGTTCATTGAATTACGGCCGACTGTGGAAGACGGACGTAGTTCTGGATCCGGCCCAATGTGTTTATTATATATAAGGGGTCACAGCCTTATTGGGACACTGGCCAGGGAGAATTTCATTAAACGCAGGGTTGGCTGGTTTAAATCAATTGGTTTATTATTATCCTGTGACTACAAACGTGGCACCATGACTTTAATTTAATAGTCAGCAGCCAATTAACCTAGCAGCAAGTGTTTTGAGTGTGGGAGGAAACCCACACAGACACAGGGAGAACATACAAGCTCCACACAGATAAGGCCTAGCCCGTGAATCAAACTTATGACCTCACTGTGAGGCACAAGTGCTACTCACTGAGTCACTGTTCTGCCTTCTTTATTGTTTGTCTAAAAGTGCTTCTTCATGTTATATTACTATTCAGATTGATTAAATTCTAAGGGCCGTATTCAGAGATCTGTCTTTAAAAAGTACGCAATTATACGCACACAGCAAGGCCACACCCCCCAACACCCATAACACTCCCCTTTCACGGCCGTGCAATCGTAGACATACGCCTCCATAGACCACCTCTAACTTTACGTTGTATGTATGCGGTTTGTGCGATTCTATGTAACTGCGCCCGAAAAGTCTACTACGCATGCGCATTACCTAAAAATGCGCACGCAACGCCACGTGAAAACGGATCTGTGAATACAGCCCTAAGTAATTAATAGGACATGCTTAACATTAACTTATCTACATATATTCAGATATAATGGGAATAGTAGGCAGTAAAAATTGGTTTAATTGAAATATGTCAAATGAATCCTATCAAAGCCTAATAACTTTGGATTGTTAATGCAAAAAAGTTGGTTTAAACAAAACAAACAACAAAAAAAGCTTTAACCAAAACTTTCCTTCCTTCCTAACCCTGATTCTGTTTGTAGTTCACTATATTACATCCCCCGAATGTTATTCTGAAGATTGGTTTGTTAATTTTTATATTTCTTTGTGGTTTTGATGCAATAAGGTAAATTCTACTGCGTTGTATCCTCTTTTTTTCATACAGGATTGTGCCAGTAAATGTTATTTCGGGGATAAATGCAAGTTTTTGCACGATGCTGAGAAATATCTATTAGGCAAGCAAGAAGACATTGGCCCTAAGTGCTACCTGTATGAGACATTTGGTAAATGCATTTATGGCATTACATGCCGCTTTGCCAAATCGCACTTGGGAGAGGATTTCAAAAACCTAATTAACGAGGATCTGGTAAAGCAATGGCAAGACAGAGTTTTGGTGAAAAACGGACTGGACAAAGACCTGCAGCAGCAGCTGCGGAAGAGGAAAGTGCCCTTCGAGAAAGCGGAGAGGTATTTGAAGCTGCTGAGCAAGTCCCAAAGATCGAGAAACCTGGAAAGCAAAGCGAAGGCCAATCAGGAGCCTCAAGATGACTCTGCGGCATGTGTCCCCACCGAAGGGGCCGACGTTACGGGACCTGCTGACAAAATCATAAATACAAGCGAGATCAGCACGGATTCTCTGACGCACATTACACCAGGAACCCAAAAAGAAGTGACGCGGGTGACGTTAGGGGCCGTAACGGATGAAGATATTATTAGGCTCAGGCCGTGCGAGAAGAAAACGGTTGGTACTTTTAATAGCCACTTATAGCTCTGAACACTGGGACATATCCAGTCTCTGCTAAGTAGGTGTTTTGTGAGGGGCTGGTAAATACCTGCTTTTCAGGTTCTGTGCATTGACACTATAAGTTACGTGATGTGCGGTGTCCAGCGGTAAGATTGATGTTTTGACAGTGGGCCGGTGGTGATCTCAAGGCGAAGTGGTTTAGTATGTAAATTTACATTATGGGTGTGCCTGTCGCCCCGTCCAGATGTTAAGGTAAGGGGGCTGCTCAAATGTATTGATAGGTTATTACAGACATGTGCATAAAGGAAAAGGTGGCCCAGCATCCCTGCCATGTCCCAGTAATGACTATATCATCCTATCTGTAAAACAGAATGCAGAAATATTCGTTGCACAAATTTGCAAATATATGTTACGTCAGGGCTTGACAAATACTGACCGCCAGGTCGCCATGGCCACTAGAAATCAGGACCTTACTTTTCAAATGGTCCTCACTGGATCCAGTTCAATATTACTGCCGATTTAGCGATTTCCCTTTTAAACGTCATTACACATCATTACAGTCTGGGGGTAATAGAACTTTTAAAAGCATAAATTGTAAGTGTTGCTCTTAGCAACCGCAGAACAGCTATCATTTGCTGGAATGTGCTTGAATCTGATTGGTAGATTTAGGCAACGGTTTTTCTATTTTGAATTCAAGTGTGACGTTATCACAGGGAAATGAACCTTACACCAACATTGCTGTGTGCTGATACACAGCCCTGTGCTGCAATCCTTGTTTTCATGTGCAGTTCTTTTGCTGAAGCGGAACATGGTTTGAATAGTAACTTTTATTTATTCAGTCAACGCTTGTATGGGTCATAAAGGAAACTGTGCAGCAATCTGTCCCACAATTCCTTTATAAGCTCCTGTCGCTAAACCAGTTCTTCTGTAGCCCAGTTGGTCGTATGATAGATATGGCCTAAAACAACTAGCTGTAAAGTTCACTGCCTCTCATTAAATAACACACCTCCCACACCTACTTAGGGCAGATGTATTTGTGGGCTAGTCAAATATTCCTGAGAATATACCTTTGAATCTACAGGGAAATAGTGTTATCAATAAGGCATATGCTATATCATTTGTGCCATAGTTTCTTGTGATTGAATTGACTGAATTTGTGCAACCCATGAGGTGTGTTACATTAGCATATATAGGTTTATGTGATGTATATGATTTCGTTTAATGGTACTACATGAAAATGGCTGTGTGTTTGTGTTAAAGCGTGTCTGGGATAGCAGCTGATAGGGGGCGTTGTTCCAGAGTAGCTATTTTGGGGACCTCTGCGGTGAGTTTTTGTTCTTAAAATTAGGCAGCACAGAGCAGCTTTTGTGTCTCACAGCACTGAGATCACGAGTTTGATTCTCGGACTAGGCCTTATCTGTGTGAAGTTTGTATGTTCTCCCCGCGTCTGTGTGAGTTTCTCCCTGGTACTCCGATTTACTCCCACATTCTACAAACACGGGTATGTTAACTGGCTGTTGAACAAATTAACCCAAGTGTGTTTGTATCTGTGTGTGTGTGTGTCTGTGTTAGGGAACTTAGAGTGTAGCACCAGGGACTGATATATGAATGTGAAATATTCTTTGTAAAGCGCAACACAAAAAACTGTTAATAAATAAAAACACGAGATGACCCAAAGTTGGGACTCTGACAGTTTTAGAGTTAGGACCAAAACAGTGAAGCCTTGTAAGTGGCTGGTGGCTTATCACATATCTGCAGATGTATGTAACTGATTCTCTGGGCCCGATTCAATTGCCGGCGAAGTTTTCAAAAAGTTTGCGTCGGTAAAAATACGACGCCTTCGCCGGCAATTGAGCGCTAAAAATTCGCCCATTCAATTATTTTTTTACCGCTGCGCTAAAACAGCAGACAGAGTTAAAAAAATAACCAGAGAAAAAAAAAATCTCTCTGTTAACGCCGCAAATCACCTCCTGCTAGCAGGAGGTGACCGGCGCTAGTGAGAGGCTATTACCCAGTGCCTGAAATCACGTTGTCACGATACTTCAGGCACTGGGTAATAGCCTCAGTAGCGCCCGGCACTTGCTGCTAGCAGGAAGTGATTTGCAGCGTTAACAGAGAGATTTTTTTTTTCCCCTAGCAGCTGCTCAGCGCTCACTGGATGGCAGGGCATGGTGCCTAATGCCCTGCCATCCGTGGGCATGCTGATGCCTGTAGTTCTACAAGCATCAGCATGCCCTGTTGGGGCACAACATAGGGCAGCGTTAAAAATCCGCACCTCTCATAGGTGCGGATTTTTATCGTTAAAAAACCGGCGTATTTTTATGAAAAAAAAGAATTGAATAAGAAGATAAAATAACGCTGGTAAATAAAAAATAAAAAAAATGCGTTAAAAATACGCCGGCGAAGGATTTTTTTCTAATTGAATCAGGCCCTCTGACTTTTATTTTAAAGATAGAAAGTTATGGTTTGTTGCTGGGTGACTTTTTTTTTTTTGTATTTGTGTAGATTTCCCTATAACTTTCTAGCACCTGCACTAGATGAATTTATAAATTGATTTGAACAACCTCCATTTTGTGGCCAAAAGGAATAGAAACTTGTTACAAACGACTGTAACCTTGTAACAACTGACACCACTTGAAACCATATTCAGCATATTGTGTGATCGTGGAAGCAGCCACGATGCCAGATTAAAGTCTGATCTACGGGATTTAGTTGCTAAATGCTATTGGAGTATGGAAAGATATCACCGCTACAACCAGGCATTCACCCATCCAAGTGGCCCATGTGGATTTATTTAAATTTTTTTTAGTTTAAATTGGACAATAGTTTTAATTTTGACAAGAGGATAAATACATAACACTAATAAGAATATTTATATTTCATACTAACTTGTTCTATAAAATATTTACAAATGCAATTGTCTTATCGTTATGCAGATTGACTTCCGAAACAAACTTTACCTCGCTCCATTAACCACGGTAAGTCTTATTTCTTTCCGATTAAGGCCTTGTTTTATTTAGGGCTAAGCAGTTAGGGGTTTCTCGCTTTTGTTTTGTTTCTTATTTTTCTCCTGCCTACATGGGCTGAGAAATTCTGAGCCAGGGAATGATGAGAGTTTTATAGGAACCGGTCACAGAAATGAGGTAGCTTGAATATCCTTTTAGAGTGCATTGAGTGCCTGGATCCTGAGTCCGCGGTCTGCTGACACTTGAAGTGAGTAGGATGAGCTGTGGTGGTGTCAGCGTTAACATAGCTGGGCAATAAGGCTACCATACCAAGGCCAAGGGACCAGTGTTGGATTGTGCTTGGTAATAACACATAAAAAAGTGTGTCCCAAGCATTTGACTATTATTATAAAAAAACACAATATATTTAGTTGTGATCTATAATTAAAATAATGTGTATATATGCATTTTCATATGCAGCTTCAGTGTACTAGGAGCCAGTTAGGTCACATCCCGGGAATTAGTAGCAGAAGGAGAGAAGTAGTGATGCCTCTTTATAGGTCATTCGTGCGCCCTCACCTGGAATACTGTGTTCCGTTCTGAAGGCCATATCTCCAGAAGGACATAAATACATTAGAGACTGTGCAAAGAAGAGCAACTAAAATGGTGCATGGCCTGTGTCACGCAACGTACAGAGAGAGACGTGTATAGCTTGGAGCAGAGAAGAGAGCGAGAGTATATGATCGCAGCTTTCAAATATATCAAGGGGTGTCACCAGCTAGAGGAGGGGGTGATTTTTCAAAGACGTATAACAGAACACATGGACGCATATAAACTGGAGGGAGGAAGATTCAGAGGAAATGTGCAGGAAAATGACTTCACTGAAAGGGTGGTTGATAAGCGGAATAACCTCCCATGTGAGGTAGTAGAGGATAACACAGTAGAACATGCTTGGGATAACTATCAGGATATCCTAAATCTTACACTAAATAGATGGTAATATAGGGTCTAGGGTCAGTATAATTTTAAATCAACAACTGGGATGGCTGGATGAGCTGTCTTCCATCACATTTTTATAGTGATAAATATATATATATATGAAGACTCCTCGTGTCTATTGAGATGATAGGTAATTGTTAAAATATGTGGTTTGCAATGTCTATAGCTTTATGGATTGAGTAATGGTATATTATGCATTACATTAACGAAAACCCAGTCCTCTATTCTCCAGAGCTATTCAGTCCTGTATGTTACATTTATCTACACATGTGATCTATATATGTGTTCTGTTGTTGTTGTTAGTGTGGCAATCTTCCATTTAGAAGAATATGCAAGCGATATGGAGCGGACATCACTTGTGGAGAGATGGCGATGTGTACCAACCTTCTCCAGGGCAAGCCCTCCGAATGGGCCCTGATGAAGAGACACCACTCGGAGGACCTGTTTGGTGTTCAGGTCTGCTGATCCTATAACTAAAGAATAAGAGGCTAATAAACCCTAAGGAGCAAAATTGACTTAAAAACATGGGTCCGTATTCAGAAAGACCGCATTTACGCATGCGTAGTAATTTTTTTAACGTAAACACTCTGAATACGGGCCATGATCATAAAAGCAAAAGGAGTTTACTCTGTAGGGATTCAGCTTATTCTACATTCAAAGAAACACTTTACAGGATTGTAGTCTTGTGCTTGTGCTAAAAAAATCATTACATCTGTGTTTTCTACCCAATAGAAGCATTCCATCGGTTATTTATTTAGAACATGGGTTCTCAACCAGTGGTACTTGGACTACTGTCAGTTGGTACTCAAAACAACTGGGAAGGTTTTAAGGAGGTACAATATCAAATGGCTGAGGACATAATTAATAAAATAGCTTTGGGGCTAAATGGCATAGAAAAAATGAATATAAAATCACTGCAAATATATATAATATGTTGTGGGGATGTGTCTACATGTTATGCCGAGTGGTACCTGACATGACTCCCTAGTGGATAACCTAGTACTCACTCCAAAAAAAGGTTGAGAACTGCTGATCTTGGTCCAAATTTACTAAGCTGCGGGTTTTGAAACAGTGTAGATGTTGCCCAATCAATTGTAGATGTTGCAACCAATCAGATTCTAGCTGACATTCTCTAGCATGCCATAGTTAAATAGGATCTAGAATCTGATTGGTTGCTATGGGCAAACTCTCCATTCTTTCAAAACCCACAGCTTAGTAAATCTGGACCCTTGAGTCCCAATAGGTTCAGTAACTATCCAATGTAGACAGGAGAGTTCCCACATGTGCTGATTAGTTTTGGCACAATCTGTATTTACAGATGTCCCCTAGAAACTTCACATTCTTTAATATTGTTGGGCTGGATCCAGATTTAAGAAGGAGCTTGAAATTTAGGACCTGATTCACACTTAAGAATCTTCTTAAAATAAGAACTTAAAGTCACACCTGGGCTAAACCGTGTTGATTGCAGGGGAGTCATATTTCATCTGTAGCAAACAGTACTAGTGTTGAGAGGTGATGTTTCCCAGCCCAAGTCTAAGGGCTGGATCCAGACTTAAGAAGGAGCTTGAAATTAAGGACCTGATTCACACTTAAGAATCTTCTTAAAATAAGAACTTAAAGTCACACCTGGGCTAAACCATGTTGATTGCAGGGGAGTCATATTTCATCTGTTGCAAACAGTACTAGTGTTGAGAGGTGATGTTTCCCAGCCCAAGTCTAAATAACAGTGTAATAGTAAAGCTGGTCAGTATCTGTGTGCAGTAAGCAATTCAAAGATATATCCCTGCATGCAAAGAATACAGTTACATTAATTCCCCCTGCAATCAACATCGTTGTTCCCAGGAGTGACTTTGAGTTCTTATTTTAAGAAGATTCTTAAGTGTGAATCAGATCCTTAATTTCAAGCTCCTTCTTAAGTCTGGATCTAGCCCATTATAATCACCTGACATAACCCGTGTTGTTGGTGTCTGGAGATAAGCACTTTCCATGCAGTCAGTGATTGGTTGGTGTCTAGAGGGATGCTTTTTTCACCCAATCAGATATGTACAAGCCACTTGTGTCTTCTGTGATGGCTGTAGGACGTTTAGAATGAGACTCTATGGAGAGGCAGAACTACCTTTGACTCTTGGGTAGTTTACATGACTCCCCCCACGCTACCTTTCAGTGAATGAATAATATGGTGTTTTCTTCTTGCAGCTAGAAGGCTCTTTCCCAGACACTATGACCAAATGTGCCGAGCTGCTCAACAGGGCCATTGATGTGGACTTTATTGATATTAATGTTGGCTGTCCAATAGATCTGGTGTACAAAAAGGTATTAATATACCTCCGGCATTTCAGCTGAAACTCACCTTGCATTGTAGCGTGACATTGTGGGGTAATATTGTCTGTGTCTGTCTGTTTTGTAGGGTGGAGGCTGTGGTTTAATGACCAGACCTAAGAAGTTTGAAGAAATTGTGAGAGGAATGAGCTCAGTAAGTGCAAGAGAAGCCAGTGAGGAAGGGAAGGGGGGGGCAGGTGACCACAGTGCCCATGCACAGGATGCTGGAGTAGGGAGGGACGGAACGGGTCATACATATTTCTGCTGGCCTGGATTTCACCACTTCCGTGCCTGGGTAAATGTGATGATAATGGTGGCAGGAGGGACATCTCTCAGTCCTAGTTCAGTTATTTTGAAACTACACCTTTTTATTTTACATACTTTTAGACCTTTTTTTTTTTTTTTAATCTTTTTTTATTTCTTAGATTTTTTGATAGTACAACCCATGTAGCAATAAACGATTATTACATATAAATGGTTAGGAGAAACCATCTCCAAGCTTAGATTGATACATAATGTAAATTGTGTGAACAAGTCATATAATAGACCTATATTAGAAACAACATATTAATACCAGCATTATGACATTAACAAGGTAGGCAAAAGAAAGGAAATAGAGTTAAGAGGGGGAGCAGTGGGCAAGAACTAAGCTCTAATTAGACTCTTTTCACAACCCTCCTGGTATTGGAACTGTGAGGTAAAGATACCACAAGTTCCATGTTTTCCGGAAAGATTGAATTGTGTTAAGCAAATGCTGGGATATATTCCATGGAGGATATATACCATGTCTTATTGATTAGAGTGATATGAGAGGGTGGCAAAGGGTTTTTCCACTGTTTGGCTATCTGTGTCTAGGCTGCATTACAACAGTGTAGTAGTAGCCTGTCTGTGGGTTTGGGGAGGTGAGGCAATGGTTTGTGCAACAGATATGTAATACCCTGCTATGGGGATTCCTATTGTAG
>WWET01007603.1:27483-38689 GCA_011038615.1 Limnodynastes dumerilii | reverse complement strand
AAGAACTAACACAAAGTAAAATTGTATGGAACAGGCCGCGGTTATGAAGTCACAAATGTTTGTAAATTAACATACCAAAAGGCAATATAGATCATGGCATGTGGAGCTGGTGAGAGTCTATTAAAGTTATTTACTCCGTGCTGAGCATCAGGAATTTATTTATAGGTAATTCTAACATTATTTCTGAAGGAGAGGGAAACATATCCAGTACATAGAAACAGATTTTTCATGTCATACTTGGATCTACATTGGGCTTGTAACATAGCTGTTTTAAAGGGATAGTGAACTACTGTATGTTTGGTTGTGATCATTCAGGCCCACTGGTGCTACCATGTATGGTATAGAGCAGTGGTGGCCAAGCTCGGGCTACCAACGGTCCATGTCTTCCAGGTCTCCTTGTTGGAGTGTTCATTACTGACTGATAAATTCAAAAAGATCTACAGTTGGTAGTGATTATCTCACCTCTGACTATCTGAGGAAACATGGAAAACATGAACCGTTGGTAGCTCACGAGGCCCGAACTTGGCCACCCCTGGTATAGAGGATCGACAATTGCACAGTTGACAACATCACATCTACAAGGTATGATTATCGACAAATGTAATGTTGTCAGGGTTGTGTACTTGACAATATTGTTGTGTCTACCTTAGTGTTGTCGACAGTGAAATATCCAAATGCCTAAGCCTAACCCTAATTGCAGCCTAGCTCTAACCCTAACTCAAGCCTAATCCTAACCCTAACTGAGTTGGGAATTGTTTTTGTACAACAGGGTGTATACGGAGTGAGGAACGTATGTGCGTTTCCCACCCTTCGTCATTTGGCTAGGATGTTATTTTTTCTAACTTGTTTGCTTTTCAGACTGGGCACAGTGCGGAGGTGGCAATGGGAGTCAGTTTGAGGTTAGCACCACACGGGCAGGACTACGTAACATCAGACGGTCACAGGGTATGCACCAGCTTGTAGCTTGCAAACTGGACGCTCAGTTCTAGTGGCTGGGTCCAGGTGGTAGTCACCCTTATTGTGAATGGGGTGAGGCATTGGATTAAAAGTGCAGTTTCTATGAGTGACAAATCAATAAACTGTGCCTCCTTTTTTAACCACAACCTAAGTCCTTGGGTCAGATTTACTAAGCTGCAGGTTTGGAAAATTGGAGATGTCGTTTATAGGAACCAATCAGATTCTAGTTCCCACTTTCCTATTACATACTAGAATCTGATTAGTTGCTATGGGCCCACAGCTTAGTAAATCTGGCCCCTTGTGTCTTTATTGTGTCTGATTTATTCTCTGTCAGGGTTTGGGGGATAGTTGGACTCTCAGTCATTTGGCATTTAGGAGATGGAGGCTTAATGACGTGACTTAATGCAAATCACTGCCTGAAGTGTCGCCCCCTGCTGTGATCCATAGTGTGACTAAGGATGGGGTGGGGCTTAATGACAAATTTCGAAAGTCTCCCAGGTGAAGCTTCTCCCGGAGGGAAGCTTTCAATAGTCAGCAACCCTGCATTACCGTGTGGCATAAGCATGTAACCTGGAAACATTACTATTTGTATAAACGTGAACTGCGAGACTCATAAAATGAGTGTGGCTCACTTAGAGATTAAGAGGTGCAGAACAAAATGATACCTTCACCCAACCTAAATCCATTTTGACACTCTTGATTACTGATAACAAAAAATGTAATAAAAATGTAACTAATGATAGGCATGCTGACCTTCTTGTACAAAGGTATATCCCAATACCACGATGTATAAAGCCATATCTGGTGCCAAACTGCATTGATCTCTTCCACTTTCTCCTAATTACAGCAGTGATTCCAGCTGTCACCATGTCCCTGATCAGAGCAGCTCTCTCCAAACTGGCTCATCACACAATGTCATTGTCCTGCTCTGAACCCTGACATTCATTTAGAGATCAGCGGAGGACAGGAACATGCAGCTCTTTGAATTTTCTCATATGCTTTAGTACTTTAGTCGAAGGGAATTTTCTGTTCCTGTAGCAAACATTTAGAAAAATGTCTCATTTAGGGCTGACTGTGCAACATTATATTGTGATGCAAACAGACATTTTAGTACAATGCATGAGCTCTTTTATGTCTTTGGGCTGGATCAGGACTTAAGTAAGTGCTTGAAATGAGTTACTCCTGGGCTAAACCATGGTGATTGCAGGGGAGTCATATTTTATCTGTTGCAAACAGTATTAGAGTCGAGAGGTGATGTTTCCTATCCCAAGTCTAAATAACTGTGCAATAGTAAAGCTGGTCAGTATCTGTGTGCAGTCAGCAATTCAATGATGTATCCCTGCATGCAAGGAATACAATTACCTTCACTCCCCCTGCAGTCAACATGGTTTAGCCCAGGAGTAACTCATTTCAAGCACTTGCTTAAGGCTGGATCCAACCCTTTGCTATCTCGGGGCATATTCAAGATTTCTACTACAGGGTTTGATTATGTATCAAGCCTCCAAGGCACTGAGGGTTCAAAGTGCTATTCACATAGGACCAGATCCAGAGTTGGAATATAAGAGGTAAAACAGGTGGAAAGTTACACATGGGGAAAATCATGTTGAATTTCAGAGGGAGTTAAATTAATCTTATTCGTTGCTATCAGGGAGAATACTTTGCTTTTGTATATTCCACACAGAGAATACTGACCAGCTTTACTTTTATAGTTATTTAGACTTGGGCTGGGAAACATCACCTCTCAGCTCCAATACTGTATGCAGCAGATCAAATTTATCTCCCCTGCAATTCTACATGGTTTTTCCCAGGTGCAACTTTCCACTTGATTTTCTCTTATTGTCAAATTCTGGATCTGGTTCATACAGGGCTGGATTAAGGCCCAAAAGGACCTGGGGCTGAAAGGGCCCATTAGAGTGGGCATGACCAGCCATGCGTTAGTGTGACCAGTATGGCACAATAAGCATATGCTTATGCTTACTAACATTACTTCTTAAGAAGGAAAATATGGCCGGAGAATCCCCCCCGGCTAATCTAAATCCTTCCCACTGCTACCTAGGTCCACCCCGTGGCAGCATTAGCACGTAGTAGGTCATTTCGGGAAAATACACACTTAAGAGCTTCTTAAGTGTGAGTCCAATCCATGGTGTGGCTTCTTATAAATAAACGTTATTAATAATAATAATAATAATAATAATAATAATAATAATAATAATAATATGGAGTCCCTATAGGAGCTGGGTCCAATTTGGCATGATATGCCCCCTCCCATACCAGATTGTGGTTGAGGCCATACTGTACTTCACTAATAACCTCATAATACTTCTCAGACAGGCCTGGGGCATCAGAATCTATGCTCCGTGGGGCTGATCCTGAACTACGTCACGGGCATCAGTTTTGCCGATCTGCGCATGGGAAACCCGTTCGGAAAACCCGTTCCTCAGGAACGCCCCCTCAGCCATAACTACGCAACAGTTAGGCAAGGAAGGCGGGGGGAGGTAAGGTAATGAGGGTGGGAGGGCGTGTTTGGACGCTTCTGTGGCCAGCATAATTACACACTGTAACGCCGGCTGAAGTTAGGGTAGGCTTCAGCCGGCATAACAGTGTGTAATTACACCGGCCGCAAGGGGAGTGTCGGGGGGGAGTGCATGCCGATACGCTGTGTGTTAGTACGCACAGCGTATCAGTGTAGTTCAGGATCAGCCCCCGTGTGCCCTTCAAAAGCTTTCAGTGACATCATCGATCTTCAGAATGTCTGCCAGTTGTCAGCATATTGGCTCTGAGTGGTCATGTGACATCAGCGTGAGACAATCTTCAGCCCACCCTCTCATTAACTTTTAATTCTAAAAGTCCTAGACAGAGAGGAGAGGACACGGCTTTATCATTTCCTTTCTAAAGAATGGTAAGAATAGCGTTTGCGTGAGGAGATGGCCAATGTCATTAGGGTTTTACTCAGCCCTAGTATTAATTTGGCATTTTTCAAAGCGGCATGACAGGTACACGCAGACGCGAGCGAAAGCCAAGTGCCAAACTTGGAAAGTAATGTAAGGTTAAATGGATTTTGTTTTAGCATTTGTGCATTGTTGCCAAGTTCTTCTTTCCCTTCTTTGGCTAACGTTTAAAGTAAAATAAGAGCCAGGCAAGAAGTTATTGTATCCAGAAATGTTGTCCAAGGTCCAAGCTGTTAGAGGAACGGTATTAGGAAAAGGATAATTGCACAGGGGGGGGACATAGCGGACTCTAATAATGGGAGTATAAAAGTATACAATCAAAGGCTAGATTGTAAGCTCTTGTGGGATAGACCCTCGTTGCTCATGTGTTATTGACCCAGATTCATTATAAAAGAAGGATACAGGTAAAATAATAAAGTGGGGCAGATTTCACCCCATTTTTTGTGCATCCACAGTTAGGCTCTGCGCTTGCGGACGTTTCCGTGTTACCCGGTCGGAACGCGTTGTGACCCATCCAGACTTAAGAGGAATGACACTCCTGACACCTTATTACAGAGGAGCTGGGTTGCAATCGCAAGTGGGCGTGTCTTCTTATTACATTGGGGTCTATTTACATACAGCTTTGTTTCACTGTGAGCTTATCATCGCAGCGAGCCTGGCAGCTTCGTTCACAGTATATACAAATACTCACCCCTCCTGCCAGGTCCCGCGATGATCTGCAGGGTCATTCGCAGGACTTCATATCCATGCCGGGACCGGCCATCTGCAGTCCAATTGGTCGCCCGGACAGGTGAGTTTATTAATATTTACTTATTTTTTTATATTTTTTTTTTTATACTAAGGGGATAATCTTATATATTCCGGCTCTCTCCCCATGCATACCCCCATTTTCCTCCCCCTAAAAAAGAGGGGTATATGGGGACACCGCTGGAATACTTACCTCTAATGCCAGCCTGAGCTGGCGTTAGTCTTACGCCGGGAGCTGAGTGTAAAACTCCGCTCCGGCATTTTGTAAATATCCTCTGCTTCATTTTTATGCGATTGTGCCAGTTTTTGCTTCAAAACTATCGCCTTAAAATGATCTTTATAAATAGACCCCAATGTACGATCGAGGCACCGCCCTCATTGTGTACTTATATGGGGCCGTATTCAGAGATCCGTCAGCGAAAGGTTCGCAATTATACGTACGGACGTTGCGAGGCGACACCCATGACACTGCCCTCACGCGGATGGGTTGCTGGAGACTTACGAGTCCCTCGAGCACTCTGATCTTTTAGTTGGCTTTCATGTGTGTATAATACTTACGTACGTGTGTATCTAACTAAACGCGCCCTCAAATGCTCATTTAAATGCCCCCCACCCACTTTCACGTATCTCTCTCCGGACAGATTACAACCACGCCCCTCCGTATGTATGTTCCCAAGTGCCATTCACAAGTCCGTGTCTAAGGGACTTTCGTGCATAAAATCAACGTAGATAGCGTAAAATGTAGTTGCTACGCATGCGCAGTTCATCCGACCCTAAAAATACGCGCGGAACGCCCTGCAAAAACGGTTCTCTGAATATGGCCCATAGACTTCCCTATTTTCGCTATGTTCTGTGCGCTTCTTGTGAAAACTCTCTGTATCTGGTGTTCTGTGGATATGGCCACTAGTTGACCGGATCCAGATTCCAGTGCTCGGAACTCCTATCGCACTGGTAGAGGAGATCCAAAGCCGGATTCCCGCTGTACCCTAATGAGGGCTAAAAATATTAGAAATGCAATGAAACACTATAAAAAAGTTTCTATAAAGCTCCACACCATGGGCCGGATCCAGACATAATAAAGACAGGTGACTTGCGTACGCTAGGTGCGTGAGTTGCTTGTCAACTTGTATTGTCCTTGCGCGGTACAAGTAACTCCACATTGGAATGCAACATCCCAAAGAGGCATTGTGTGCGGAATTCAGTGTCCGCAAGTGGAACTGGCCCGCTCAGCAAGCATGCAGGATATATATGGTGGGTGGGATAGGTATTTAAATTGTGCGTGTGGAGTTTTTAATGTAGGGTGTAGTCCTCAAAATGCCCTTCTGCATGAAGGAGATCAAGGATCCGGAGGTGAGCATATGCCAGCTTGTGTAGCGGATCTCGGGATTTCACACTACACATGCTCAGAAACAAGCAATCGCTCTTCGTTTGGCGGCTTGCATTCTGAAGGTCGTGTTTAGGGAGGGAATGGATCAGTGATACAGGAGCTCAGGGTCTGTCTATCTCTCTGCAGCTTCCAATCATTGCATTGGAAGCTTCAGGGGAGGGACCGATACCCTGAGCTCCCTGCATCCACTTGATGACATATGTAGGACAAGGGGTGTGGGGGGCACAGGATCTCACAGAATGTGTCCCTGCCCCTGCTCCTGCCTGCTCTCCTCTAATGTGTCCCTGCCCCTGCCCGCTCTCTTCTAATGTGTCCCTGCCCCTGCTCCTGCCTGCTCTCCTCTAATGTGTCCCTGCCCCTGCCCGCTCTCTTCTAATGTGTCCCTGCCCCTGCTCCTGCCTGCTCTCCTCTAATGTGTCCCTGCCCCTGCCCGCTCTCTTCTAATGTGTCCCTGCCCCTGCTCCTGCCTGCTCTCCTCTAATGTGTCCCTGCCCCTGCCCGCTCTCTTCTAATGTGTCCCTGCCCCTGCTCCTGCCTGCTCTCCTCTAATGTGTCCCTGCCCCTGCCCGCTCTCTTCTAATGTGTCCCTGCCCCTGCTCCTGCCTGCTCTCCTCTAATGTGTCCCTGCCCCTGCCCGCTCTCTTCTAATGTGTCCCTGCCCCTGCTCCTGCCTGCTCTCCTCTAATGTGTCCCTGCCCCTGCCCGCTCTCTTCTAATGTGTCCCTGCCCCTGCTCCTGCCTGCTCTCCTCTAATGTGTCCCTGCCCCTGCCCGCTCTCTTCTAATGTGTCCCTGCCCCTGCTCCTGCCTGCTCTCCTCTAATGTGTCCCTGCCCCTGCCCGCTCTCTTCTAATGTGTCCCTGCCCCTGCTCCTGCCTGCTCTCCTCTAATGTGTCCCTGCCCCTGCCCGCTCTCTTCTAATGTGTCCCTGCCCCTGCTCCTGCCTGCTCTCCTCTAATGTGTCCCTGCCCCTGCCCGCTCTCTTCTAATGTGTCCCTGCCCCTGCTCCTGCCTGCTCTCCTCTAATGTGTCCCTGCCCCTGCCCGCTCTCTTCTAATGTGTCCCTGCCCCTGCTCCTGCCTGCTCTCCTCTAATGTGTCCCTGCCCCTGCCCGCTCTCTTCTAATGTGTCCCTGCCCCTGCTCCTGCCTGCTCTCCTCTAATGTGTCCCTGCCCCTGCCCGCTCTCTTCTAATGTGTCCCTGCCCCTGCTCCTGCCTGCTCTCCTCTAATGTGTCCCTGCCCCTGCCCGCTCTCTTCTAATGTGTCCCTGCCCCTGCTCCTGCCTGCTCTCCTCTAATGTGTCCCTGCCCCTGCCCGCTCTCTTCTAATGTGTCCCTGCCCCTGCTCCTGCCTGCTCTCCTCTAATGTGTCCCTGCCCCTGCCCGCTCTCTTCTAATGTGTCCCTGCCCCTGCTCCTGCCTGCTCTCCTCTAATGTGTCCCTGCCCCTGCCCGCTCTCTTCTAATGTGTCCCTGCCCCTGCTCCTGCCTGCTCTCCTCTAATGTGTCCCTGCCCCTGCCCGCTCTCTTCTAATGTGTCCCTGCCCCTGCTCCTGCCTGCTCTCCTCTAATGTGTCCCTGCCCCTGCCCGCTCTCTTCTAATGTGTCCCTGCCCCTGCTCCTGCCTGCTCTCCTCTAATGTGTCCCTGCCCCTGCCCGCTCTCTTCTAATGTGTCCCTGCCCCTGCTCCTGCCTGCTCTCCTCTAATGTGTCCCTGCCCCTGCCCGCTCTCTTCTAATGTGTCCCTGCCCCTGCTCCTGCCTGCTCTCCTCTAATGTGTCCCTGCCCCTGCCCGCTCTCTTCTAATGTGTCCCTGCCCCTGCTCCTGCCTGCTCTCCTCTAATGTGTCCCTGCCCCTGCCCGCTCTCTTCTAATGTGTCCCTGCCCCTGCTCCTGCCTGCTCTCCTCTAATGTGTCCCTGCCCCTGCCCGCTCTCTTCTAATGTGTCCCTGCCCCTGCTCCTGCCTGCTCTCCTCTAATGTGTCCCTGCCCCTGCCCGCTCTCTTCTAATGTGTCCCTGCCCCTGCTCCTGCCTGCTCTCCTCTAATGTGTCCCTGCCCCTGCCCGCTCTCTTCTAATGTGTCCCTGCCCCTGCTCCTGCCTGCTCTCCTCTAATGTGTCCCTGCCCCTGCCCGCTCTCTTCTAATGTGTCCCTGCCCCTGCTCCTGCCTGCTCTCCTCTAATGTGTCCCTGCCCCTGCCCGCTCTCTTCTAATGTGTCCCTGCCCCTGCTCCTGCCTGCTCTCCTCTAATGTGTCCCTGCCCCTGCCCGCTCTCTTCTAATGTGTCCCTGCCCCTGCTCCTGCCTGCTCTCCTCTAATGTGTCCCTGCCCCTGCCCGCTCTCTTCTAATGTGTCCCTGCCCCTGCTCCTGCCTGCTCTCCTCTAATGTGTCCCTGCCCCTGCCCGCTCTCTTCTAATGTGTCCCTGCCCCTGCTCCTGCCTGCTCTCCTCTAATGTGTCCCTGCCCCTGCCCGCTCTCTTCTAATGTGTCCCTGCCCCTGCTCCTGCCTGCTCTCCTCTAATGTGTCCCTGCCCCTGCCCGCTCTCTTCTAATGTGTCCCTGCCCCTGCTCCTGCCTGCTCTCCTCTAATGTGTCCCTGCCCCTGCCCGCTCTCTTCTAATGTGTCCCTGCCCCTGCTCCTGCCTGCTCTCCTCTAATGTGTCCCTGCCCCTGCCCGCTCTCTTCTAATGTGTCCCTGCCCCTGCTCCTGCCTGCTCTCCTCTAATGTGTCCCTGCCCCTGCCCGCTCTCTTCTAATGTGTCCCTGCCCCTGCTCCTGCCTGCTCTCCTCTAATGTGTCCCTGCCCCTGCCCGCTCTCTTCTAATGTGTCCCTGCCCCTGCTCCTGCCTGCTCTCCTCTAATGTGTCCCTGCCCCTGCCCGCTCTCTTCTAATGTGTCCCTGCCCCTGCTCCTGCCTGCTCTCCTCTAATGTGTCCCTGCCCCTGCCCGCTCTCTTCTAATGTGTCCCTGCCCCTGCTCCTGCCTGCTCTCCTCTAATGTGTCCCTGCCCCTGCCCGCTCTCTTCTAATGTGTCCCTGCCCCTGCTCCTGCCTGCTCTCCTCTAATGTGTCCCTGCCCCTGCCCGCTCTCTTCTAATGTGTCCCTGCCCCTGCTCCTGCCTGCTCTCCTCTAATGTGTCCCTGCCCCTGCCCGCTCTCTTCTAATGTGTCCCTGCCCCTGCTCCTGCCTGCTCTCCTCTAATGTGTCCCTGCCCCTGCCCGCTCTCTTCTAATGTGTCCCTGCCCCTGCTCCTGCCTGCTCTCCTCTAATGTGTCCCTGCCCCTGCCCGCTCTCTTCTAATGTGTCCCTGCCCCTGCTCCTGCCTGCTCTCCTCTAATGTGTCCCTGCCCCTGCCCGCTCTCTTCTAATGTGTCCCTGCCCCTGCTCCTGCCTGCTCTCCTCTAATGTGTCCCTGCCCCTGCCCGCTCTCTTCTAATGTGTCCCTGCCCCTGCTCCTGCCTGCTCTCCTCTAATGTGTCCCTGCCCCTGCCCGCTCTCTTCTAATGTGTCCCTGCCCCTGCTCCTGCCTGCTCTCCTCTAATGTGTCCCTGCCCCTGCCCGCTCTCTTCTAATGTGTCCCTGCCCCTGCTCCTGCCTGCTCTCCTCTAATGTGTCCCTGCCCCTGCCCGCTCTCTTCTAATGTGTCCCTGCCCCTGCTCCTGCCTGCTCTCCTCTAATGTGTCCCTGCCCCTGCCCGCTCTCTTCTAATGTGTCCCTGCCCCTGCTCCTGCCTGCTCTCCTCTAATGTGTCCCTGCCCCTGCCCGCTCTCTTCTAATGTGTCCCTGCCCCTGCTCCTGCCTGCTCTCCTCTAATGTGTCCCTGCCCCTGCCCGCTCTCTTCTAATGTGTCCCTGCCCCTGCTCCTGCCTGCTCTCCTCTAATGTGTCCCTGCCCCTGCCCGCTCTCTTCTAATGTGTCCCTGCCCCTGCTCCTGCCTGCTCTCCTCTAATGTGTCCCTGCCCCTGCCCGCTCTCTTCTAATGTGTCCCTGCCCCTGCTCCTGCCCGCTTTCCTCTAATGTGTCCCTGCCCCTGCCCGCTCTCCTCTAATGTGTCCCTGCCTCTGCTCCTGCCCGCTCTCCTCTAATGTGTCCCTGCCCGAATTTCGGGAGTCTCCCAGACATTTGCTCCTGCCCGCTCTCCTCTAATGTGTCCCTGCCCGAATTTCGGGAGTCTCCCAGACATTCCGGGAGAGTCGGCAACCCTGCTTTAAACAAAACCAACAATAAGGTAATAACTTATGCAGCCAATGAGAAGCTCACATGTGTCTGCTTGAATCTCTAAATAGTGAGAGTCCTTATATGGAGTCATACAATATGTGTTTTTAAATCAGGGTCACTATTTCTCTACTTTTGGTACTAATTCCTCTCCCTGTACAACAAAGCATCTGACTGGCCTTTCTTATTACTTTGTTACATTGCTTGACTAACTTCAAGCCACATGAGATAGTGACTCCTAGATCTCTTGCCTCTTGACTTTAATTGGTATATTCCGATTTTGGGTTTTTAAGCCTCAACTGCATAATTTAAAAAAAGTATTTGCCATAAACTGCAGTGGCCATACAACAGGGCCTTAAATAGCTATTTTGGTGCCTTGAGCAATAAAGAAAATTACCTTTTAAATAAAAAGTATTTCAAAATCAGAACAGGTGCCATGTTGAATGGTTTTATTTCAGCAAGGTACCTCGTTGTGGGTCCCCACACCGATGGCTGTCATTACGAAGTAGGGACAGCCGAAAGCTGCTCTACGGCTGTCTCTATTTCGAATGACAATCCCTCTCCGGGGAATTAGGGTTAGGTTGCGGGGGGAAGTGGGAGACTTTTGGTTAGGCTGCTGGAGGGGAGACTTAGGGTTAGGCTGCGGGTTGAAAAAAAAAGGGTTAGGCTGCAAAGGGGGGACTTAGGGTTAGGTTCCGGGGGGGTTGGACTTAGGGTTAGGTTTACGGTTATGATTAGGGAGTGGGTTGGGGATAGAATACTTACTTACCTTTTAGAGCACTGTGTTCGGTGCTCTGGGGACTGATTGCTATGCCTCATCAAGTTCGGAACTGGCCGTAATAGGTCCGTTTGCAACAGGGACCAACACTCAAGGTGTATTAAGAAAAAACAAAAAAAGGGAACGGGGAATATCAATCCAAAACACAAAATTATGGTGGATTAGAAGGGAAAG